>OVAX01004176.1:1824-14702 GCA_900406405.1 Lepidium africanum | reverse complement strand
AGTTCAAACAAATCAATTTTACTAATAAATCAATTTAAAGAACATAAATCTGTAGTTATAAGTAATAAATAATACATAATAATTAAAATTTTATATTAATTTTAACTAAAGAAGTTTTGTCGTTTTAAATTTAACTTGATTAAGAATTATTTAAAATTTTATAATTTGAAATGTCTATTTATAGAATAAAGTACGAATTTCAATTCTATATAATCCAAAATACTTTCTAGAGTACTGTTTAATCAGAATCCTAAATAATGATTATTTAAAACATAAAAGTTAATTAAAAAAAATTAACTACCATTTCAGTATATTATTATTGAAAATCAACTAAACTAGGAAATACTTCTTTATGTCATTTTTTTTCTTCAAAAAGTGCATCAATAAAATTTCATCCATAGTCCAAACTCATCTACTTATAACTTTTATATGTAGTAGAGTGAAGTGGAAGTGTCTAGGCCATTAGCTAAGATCTACTTAGGGTAGGACATGTAAAGCATGGAGAAAAACTTAGCATATATCTCTTCATGTTTTTATATCACATAAATCATTACCAATAAAGAAGAATATTATTATCTAAAATACATAATGAATTTAGACGCAAGGGAATATATATAGTCTATTAAGTTTAATGAGGATATAAGTAGATTTTTTTCCAAACGAATCTACAAGATCTGATCAATAGCTCAAACTCAATTCATCTGTAAAATCTTTTACTCACAGGTAATAGGATGGAATCGAACTCTTAATGTATGACCCACTAGGGTATGTAATCACTAGACTGAATAATATATCTAAAAAATATATATATATATATAGGTTAATTTCGGAAAATGTTAACTTAAAGTCTTAGATTATTTTACAAAAGTCCTCAGAATCGATTTGCATATATCACTGTGGAAGTAAAAATAACAATGTGACCATGCAAAAGTTTCCCAAAAATCACTAATAAGATTGGGAGCATGATTAGTCTCTTAAAGAGCCATACCATGAAGAGTTACAAATTATTAATAATTTATAAAAATTCAAATAAAAGAATACCAAACAGAAAAGCAGCTGAATACAATTCATTTGTCAACATAAAAGACCATTGTTTTTTTTTTAATACAAATATTAACAAAAAATAGAAAGATCCATATGGTTTTTGCTCATAAGTCCGTGGGACGAATTGCAACACCTTTGACTACGACTCCGAATTTCTTATAATCTGGCTGTCATAATATTTCATGGTAAAAATGATCGTTGCGGGAGTGTTTTTGGGCGGAACTACGAAAATTCCGGCCAAAATTTCGACCCAATTGTGGCCTTTGTAATCGTTCAAATACTCTAATCGATCCACTTTATGTTTGTCTCCATTGTATTGTACCACCTTCAGCTTCAGAGTCACTGGTATTTTCCTCCAACCTTTTGGAATATATTTTGTTTTACTACAAATACAGCCTCGTACGTTGTTCCTGGTATTAGATTATCCGTCGTAATTTTACCGACTATATGAACGCATTCTTTTGATATCATTGTCACAATATCAATTTCCTCAGATCTTGTGGTTATTAAGACTATATAAAGTCAATTGATAAGTTGTTTATTTAATGAAGTAATTAAACTCGAATGATGATGAACAAACCTACAATATATGTTTCTAAATCTTATGTATAAATAAAACCAATATGAGCATATCGGAGATTAATAGCTCCTAATATTTGAATACACATCAATTTTCGAGCCCCGCTATTATATGCTACATTCAAATAGGTTTGTGGTATTTAGTCAAAATCTAAATTCCGAGCTTTAGCTTTCATAAATTGAGATTTGTTTTCCATAATAACTAAAATTGGATTTTAAAGTAAAATACTATTTGTAAGTGGCATTTAGACTAATAACATATGGTAAGTACAGGCGCACTTGCATAGTTAGGAATCGAGTCTACTAATGCTAATAAGTAAACCAATTGTGCTATACTACTTTTGACCCAAAAAAAGAAAACAAAAAAATACAAAAAGAGTAAATATTACTTTGGTCCCTCGTTGATAGTACTCCAAACCCATTTTAGAGGGTCCTCAGAATGATTGATTTGCAATTCCCTTGCACGAACCATGAAAGAGACCACAGATGGTCCTTGATGAGTCGTTTCTGTTATTGGCTCCCTTGCAGGGACACTAGACGATGGTACCTCTGTTTCCATATTATGGATTCCTTGCAGGGACGATGGAACCTCCTTGAGGATTCACTTCTCTTTCTTGGTTTCGTCACTTGGCCATAACTTCCAGCAATCTCTGGATCTGGATGATTATTTTAGTCGGTCGTGTCACTGTCATACCAAACAAAAGAAAAATATTAAAAAAATGCATATCTCATCAATTATGAGTTTCTAACTAAATGTGGCATATATTTTTCTATATATGTATATATATATATGTATAAATATATCTTATATGTGTTCTTTAGTGATTTCTCGAGAGGCTTTGATAGATAAGCTAATCACACGTCCTTAATTAAATATATCTGAATGCTAGAATTAATCTAATGTCTAAGTTGTCAACATGTTTATTATAACTCATCATCAACCACTAAACACTCTTTGTTTTTTTTTTCTTTCTTTTTTCTTTCAATAAGTAGCAATTAGATCGACAACAACTCGATTTATAACTTAAATTTTCAACTGGAGCAGAGTAAAATTTGAATTCAATACTTGGTGCATAACTAAATTAGGGACAAGCCGACTGAATCATTTTTTTTTTTGTATTCTTTCTGTTTTTTATAATTAATGTTTTGAGGTTTTCATACATTAAATTTATTTTTCAAAAGTCTTTTCTAACATTAATTATTCTTGTTTTTGTGAGGTAACTTTATATATTCTTAGAAGATAGAAAAATATATACTGTAATTACTAAGAAAACTATGAAATAAATGAGAATAAAATATGAAATTTTAAGTCAACTGTGTATTGAAAATTGAAAACATTAATCTTTTCAAATAATTTTTTTCCCAAAATATGATCTAGTTAGAAACGGAAGGAATATCATTTTCGTAACCAAGTTTTGTTACCAAGGTTTATAATGAATTGGTCGCATGTAACATGTCCTCAAAAGTCCACCAGCCAACGAGACTTCCTTTAATTAACAAATCTTTCCACAGGCTACTAGGCTACTATATAGTATCTCAAATGTCAGATTAATAATTGCAAATACAATGAATTTTCTATTTATATATTTTCTATGCTACGCACGAGATATATATATGTAATATTTGTTTTCATTTTCGGTTTATTTTATAGTTTGATTTATATATGTAAATTTATTAAATTTTATATATACTTGACATATTAAAAATCAATTTATTAAGTTTAATTACCGGTGGTAAGTGACTTTTAACCTAATGGTAGGTGTGGTAAGTCAACTAAAGGCAAGCACACTTGCATGTCGAGGGATCGAATCATGCTGCCTGTATTATGCATGAATTTGGCTAATGGGCCGGCCAGTTGTAACCCAATGTTGACAAAAAAAAAAAGTTTGATTACCACGGTTGCACTTGAAATATGTTTTTGATATCTATTTATTTAGCTTTTGATAAATTAAAATTTTCATATATTAAATTTTTGACTCATGTCATTTTTAATTTTGATGTGTTTTATACTATATATTAATATGACACATATTTTTATTCAATAAAATTTAAGTAATTCATCAAGTATATACTAACATAAATATAGATATTTAGGGTTTTGAAACTGTATTCATTTTAATTTTTAGATCTATTGATTTTTTTATATTATCGATATAACTCATATTTTTAATTATTAATATTTTTATTAATTCATCAAGTATATACTAATATTAATTTCTTTATATATATTTAATTGATATGTATTTGTAGATTAACAAAACCGAGATTTGTTATAGCTAATATAATATTTAGTTCGTTAAAATTTAAAAGTTGATATCATTACTTATTTAGTTTGTTAGATGTTGATATCATTAGCTATTTTATTTTTTTAACATATTTGTTACAAATATTTAGTTTATTCTATCATGAACTAATATAATACGTTGTTTAAGTTAATGTTATACTTTTATTATATGAGAGATATTAAGTATTAACAATTGTTGCAAGAGTATAAAATAATCATCTAAGTAAAATAATAATGTGTTAATATTCTAGATCTATTTTATATATTAATCTATATTTTCAAATATTTTTAAAGAGTTTTAAATACTGATCTTAATAGTTTAATATTATGTTTATATTTTGGATCTATTTTATCTATTATTTATATATAAATTATTTATATATATAAACTATGTATATAAATATTATATATAGCATATTATAATATATAAACTTATAATATTTTAACGTGTTCGTATTTTTAATAGATTAATAATGTTTTGTTTATATTCTAACGAATTAGAGATATGATTTACAATTTTTTGAAATATAAAATTTTAAAATAACTAATAATATACGTGATATAATTAACATATGATTTAAAAAACCATATTGTATAAGGGATTTTCTATATATGTTAGAATAAATACAAAATAGAATACAAACTACTATTATTTGAAATATGTCTCCTTGCAAATCTTACAAATCAATATTGGTCCGAAAATCTTATATAATTGATTTACTTGTTAAATAAATAATAATTTTTAGTTATTATTTATTATATGTGCTTTTAAGATTATCTCAAATATCTTTCCTACATTATCTCAAAATAAACTTAAAAATATTATGTGATTATAATTTTATTTTATTATAGTTTTTCCCTACTAACAAATTATTAGAATAGTTTCTAGACCAAAATACACTAATATAAAACAGTGTTTAAGTTAATACCACAGTTTTATTATATAAAAAATATTTTTTTTGTCAATCTTACTCATTCTTTTTACTAATGGGATCGATAAAGACTCGATCCAAGCCAAATTGCTCCAACTGGAGCTGACGGGATTTGAACTCTTCACCTGGTGCCAAGCTAGATCAGGGGCAAGCTAACTGGACTATATACTTTTTGGCTTATATAAAAAATATATAAGTTAAAGTAAATCTTTATGTATAAATTAAAAAAAGCTAATAATAATATGTAAATAAAGATAATAAATCTTTAATTATATCTACACTTTTATATGATACTTAAAATTTAGTTATATTATGAATTATGGCTTCATATAATAAATTATATGTACACTTTTATGATACTTAAATTTTAGTTATATTATAAACATAAGATATTAATCAGTATGGAGAGGAGTGGAAACTTTAATTATATGTACAGTTCATATTAGTTTATTTTCCAACCANATTATATGTACAGTTCATATTAGTTTATTTTCCAACCAAAAAAAAAATACATATTAGTTTATTTCACAAAAATATTTTCCTAAGAGATGTTGATTAGTAGATGTGAAGTAACAAACGTGGAGTTATTGAACTTCTTTAAAAATTCTTTTTGATAAGTTTCCGTGTATATAAGAGATATTAGTTTCTTAATTAATAAGTTTCATGTTATATGTAGTTTAAATGTTTGGTTTTTATTATATTTTAAGGTAAATAAATTAATAATATTATCTAGATAATAATAATTATTATTTTTTTCTTAACTAACCAAAATAGATATTTCGGGTCGGATATCGAGTAATTCGAATAATATTTAATGGTTCCGAATTAAACTGAAAAATCCAAAAAAAATCCAAAATATCCAAAAAAAATCTAAAAGATCCAAAAAAAATCTAAAAAAATCTAAATATTCAAAATTTTTTGACCCAAACCGACCCGAATTACTAAAATATCTGAAAAAGTACTAAAAATACTTAAATATCTGAAATACTAAAACATTTGGTTAACGTGATACCCAAACTACCCGACCTGAACTATCTAACCCGACCGAATTGTAAAATAGAACCCTTACCAAAATCCGACCCGATACCCGAACTACCCGACCTGAATTACCCAAAATTTAGTTCAGATGGGGTCAAAAAATTCGGATCAAGTTTTATTCCCAAGACTACTTCTTAGCATCAAAAACTTAGCTCTCAACTGCGGCGAAGCAATAATTAAGTATTTTGATGTATACATGGGAGGTCTCTGAGTATTGCAATAATATATTTCCACCACTTGACTTAAATATGTTAAGGTTTATTCAAAAGATCAACCAATGAAATATAAGTCAACTTTTAAATAAATCAAATTTGAATCGATCAACATGGAATATACATTGACAGTTTCAATACAAATCAACTTTATTAATTAATCCAAATATATAACATAGATCTACAAAGAATAATAAAAAAATATTCTTAATTTTAATTTAATTGAAATTGAAATTTTATAATTTGAAATATCTAATTATTAAATATATAAATTAACTCTATTTCTTTTGTTAACCATTAGATCGAACTGAATATACTTCCTAAAATCTCTTTTTAATCAACCAAGAGTAAAGGGAAGGAATCAAACTCTTGATGCCAAATTCATTAATTACATAATCTTAATTCTTAACCACAAAATTGGGAAAAGCTCAGCATATAAATCAACTCTATAGAATCGAAAAATATTTATATATGTTTTTTTCTTACATATTATATTATAATCAACTAAATGACTTTCCCGCACATGCGTGCGGGCATAAATATTTTTAACTTAATAAATTATAAAATTTTATTATCTTATTCATCAAGTATCAAATTTTAATAACCGATATTACATAAAAACACTAAAGAAATATATGTGAAAAATAAATTTTTATAAACAAAAATTTCTAAGACATAAAATATAATATTATCAATTTTATAAAAATTCTTTATTAAAAATTATTTTAATTAACTTCACATTTAACAAATCAGATTGAACATATGATTATGTTATGAAAACTATTTTCAATAGTTTCATGTTTTTTGAATAAAAACTAAAAGATTTGTAATCACAATTTGAAAATACATATTATTTTAGTTATATACAATTTTAAATTAAATTTTTCGTATATCAAAACTATCTCAAATGATTTTGAATGATCTTCATAATCTTATAATTTTCACACTGATTTATAGCAATATAGTTTTGGATTGATTTATCTGATTAAAATAAATTGAGTATGTAAATTCTTAATGGTCAATATGAAAAAATATATTAAAATAAACAAAGAACTCTCTTTAAAAAATACACAAATTGAATGAATGTTTGTGGTGGATGAAAAAATATATGATGGATTAAAATTAGTTATCTTTGCTATGTATAGAATAATATATAATATTTTAATAGAAATATGAATTTTTAATGATAATGATAACTATGAAAAATATGTATGTATTTTTATCATATTAAAATTAAAATACTTGAAAATGTATTAAATTAAAACAAAAAAAAAACAAAAAGTTTCTTATCTAATTTTTTGATAATTTTAATAATTATAAGAAAATTATATTTCTTTTAAAATAAAAATATTATATTTTATTAAAAAATTTAATTAAAATGAAATAATTTAAAATGTAAAATAAAAATATATAACTAATTTATGTAATTATCTATATTATATAAAATAAGATTAAATCAAAACAAACAAACAAAAAATTTACGTTTAATAATATCTTAGAAAATATATATTATCATTAATATTCATATTAAAATAAACTAAATAAATTAATATTAAAATAAATTCAATTTTAATGTTAGGGGTAATTTGTAATTTATTATCATGGTAACTCTGTGATTAAGCACGTTAAAATTAAACATGGTGTTGACACGTAAGATTTTTATAAAATTCACTTCTTTAATAATATATAAGATTATCAATATTACCAAAAAAAGTAAGTTATTGAAAAAAATATTCAAATAGAAATAAGATTTATCAAAGATTATAATAATATTTAAATAGGAGTAGGATTTATTAAAGATAAAATAAAATAAAACTTAAGTAAAAACAATAATTATATGAATTTATGAAATTTTATTTTATATATAGGTATAAATTTCAATATTAATTACAAATTTTAAGTGTACTTAAATATAAAATAAAAAATAATTTTTTTTTAAATATTAAAAGTAAACAAAATTTAATGTGAGGGTAATTTAGTAATTTAAT
The DNA here is from genome assembly GCA_900406405.1 of Lepidium africanum. Classification (NCBI taxonomy): domain Eukaryota; kingdom Viridiplantae; phylum Streptophyta; class Magnoliopsida; order Brassicales; family Brassicaceae; genus Lepidium; species Lepidium africanum. Next base: position 6,625 of record OVAX01004176.1, on the reverse strand, counting down.
GTTAGGGTAACTTTGTAATCAACGATGTTAAAATTAAACGTGGTGTTGACATGTAAGCTTTTTGACAAATATCACTTCACAAATAATATATAAGTAAAGTAGGAGATGTTTTTTTTTTTTGTCAATATTGGACTACAATTAGCCGGCCCATTAGCCAAGTTTCTGCATAATGCAAGCGGTGGGATTCGATCTCTGAATGTACAAGTATGCCTACCTTTAGTGGAATTACCACGTACCACTAAGCTAAATGTCAGTTGCAGTGGGTGATGTCTATTTGTGCTTTTTATCACATATTTTTAATATCTAAAAAAAAATTATATCATTTATCTAAAATTAATGTTTTAGAAGCAAGGGAAATAAAATAATTTTTAAAATTTATTGAGGTAATCACCTTATCGAAAAAGATATTCTGTAAAACTAAAATCGAGACATAGGTTAGTCTCTCACGGATCATGATTAGTCTCTCACGGAGCCATACCATGAAAATTTAAACAAATTACGATAACCTAGAGGAATTTTTTTTTGTTGACAAAAAAGAAAATTAGAGGAATTCAAATCACAAAAGATTACAATTCATTTATTTATTAACAAAACAGACCAATGTTTTAATACTTTCAATACAAATATTATACTAAAAAGGATTTCCAATATGCTTTTGCTCATTAATTCGTGGGACGAATTGCAACACCTTTGACTACGAGTCCATTTTTTTTGTAAACCGTCTCATACTGATACATGGTGAAAACGATCGTTGCAGGAGTGTTTTTTGGCGGAACCATGAAACTTCCAGCCAATATATCGACCCAGCCTTTGCCTATGTAATCGTTCAAGTTCTCATTTCGATCCACACGATCGTCGTCCCCATCGTGTTGTACAACTTTCAGCTTCAGAGTCACTGGTTTCTCCCAACCACTCGCTTTATCTTCTAATTTTACTACAAATACAGCCTTGTACTTTGTTCCTGGTGTTAGATTCTTCGTCGTAATTCTACCAAATATTTTGAGCCAGTAAATTTTTCTCATCGTCACAATTTCTTTCTCCTCAGAGCTGCAACCAAAATTAAATGTAGAAGATAATTAGAGAGGACACAAACAAATGTAACATTTTGAGAAAAATAAAAGATATCGTTTATCTCATGATCACGTGTTTTCTAGCTCTATGACTAAAGTCACACTTGATGTTTATGTAATTAAAATTATTACACTCGAATAATATATCAATTCTAAAAATATATTTTCGAATTTTTCTTTTGTTAATTGACAAAACCCGATCTACCGTCAAAGTCCCTAAAACCACTTCCATCCATGAGTCTCTTATTTTGAGTCTCTTAGTCATAAAAAACTAATATTTTAATATAATATATTTTTCTAATTAAATTAACTAAAAAAATATAAATGGACCAATGAAAGGCTTCCACCTATTTAAGAAACTCATCTCCCTCTCTTTCTATATCATTACTTTTCATTTTTTTTATTTTTAAAAAACTCTTCTAAAATCTCCATTGGAAATGCTCTAAAACCCTCAAACACTATCAGTGAGAATTATACGAGTTGTCAAACTCTGTGGAAAAGATTGCAGAGGTAGACTTACCACATAAAATTCTATAAACAAAGGTAGACTTACCACACTATCACCAAAGTTTTTGAATCTTATAAACAAATTCTATTAAAAAACGACATAAAATTCCGAGTTTTAGCTTTCATATAAACTGATTTTATTTTTTTTTCATATTAGAAAAAGTGATGTTTAAAAAGAAAAGTAGAGAAGAGTAAATGTTACTTTGGTCCATCGTTGATAGTACTCCAAACCCATTTTTGAGGTTGCTCAGAATGAGTGATTTTTAAATCTATTGCACAGACCATGGAAGGGACCACGGAACCTTCTCCTATAAGAGTGGGTTCTTTGTCTGGTTCCCTTGCAGGAACGAAGGAACCTCCTGGACGCTTTGCTTCATTTTTTGGGTTCTTTGCAGAGAACATGGTACCTCCTTGATCACGACTTGCTTCGCTTTCTTGGTTTCGTTTCATGGCCATATCTTCTAGCAATCTCTGAATCTGGATGACCATTTTGGTTATGAAGTGTTTATCGGTCGTATCACTGTCATACCAAACCATTAGATGGGACATGTTATAGATTTATCTTTAGAACTACTTCCTATATATGCATAGAAACAGCTGTTTTCTGGATTTTAAACAGATTTTTTTGGTCCGTTATTTTTTGTCAATAGTTGGATGGCCCAAAATAAATCTATAACTTAAGCTCACTCATAAACCCTCTATTGTTTAACTTCCACGTACAGTAGAGTGGTACTAAATTCCAGAAAAAGCTTTGGTTCATTCTATGTTCTTGGAAATCAAAATCCATCGGAAAACAAAAAAAAAAAAAAANCGGGAAAAAAAAAAAAAAAAAAAAAAAAAAAACCTTTGTTCTGCTAACGGCATGCCCATATATTCAGGAATAGTCTCTAAAGCTTTCTCCCATTTCAGAGTTCTTTGTGGCTCGTATAGATTACTGCGTCTTAGATCCCTGAAATTATCACCAAATTGGCCTCTAAGATATTTCACAACGGAAGGTTGAACTTTGTAGAAGATGGGAATAACTTTAAGACAGCCTTGATCCTTGCGTTCCTTGATCTTGGCCAACTCATCCAAGCACCAATACGAACTTGTGAAATCCACAGAGAAGATCACTAGTGCAATCTCCGACTCTTCTATCCTCTTCAACAAGTTATTTAGGTCAGAGCCTAAAAGCTCGTTCTCGTCTATGAATACGTTTATGTTAGCTTCTCTCAAGGCAGGGTCGAGAAAGCTTATGAAGTTTTTGCGGACATCTTTTCCGCGGAAGCAGATGAACACTTGAGGTCCCACGGTAGATGAAGAGGCAGCCATAAGAACACTTTCTTGATGAAAAAGTTTAGAAACAAGAAAGTTTAATGACCTCCTTTGTTTTGTCAAAATAACTTTTGTGGGATAAAGATGATCCAACGTCCTTTACTCCTATATATTGTTAAATGATTGAAATAATTTAAGTTAATATGTAAGTTGTCAACATGTAGTTTATTATAACACTTCACAGCTTATCTTAATTTGAATTGGTCTTTTGAGTCATAGACGTCCTTTGTGACATGCATCATATTTGCTTGCATTTCCATGCATACATTGATAATTTTTCATCACTTAAGAGTCACATTCATTCATTTTAGTATAGGTTTTCATTAGTTTACCTTTTAGAGTTTATATAGATCGAGTCGCATATTTGCTCGTTTTTGAGTCCTTTTAAATTGATTGGACCTAAGTCTTGGAGGTGTGGAAACTAAGGATCAGATTCTAGGAGCAAGGAGATGAATTAAAATGCATCAAACACACAAGAAAAGTTGGTTGTGGAGAGCCTTGACAATTTTGGTTGAGACAAAGCATTTAGTGAAGAACTACCACTACGTGCTTGATACTGGTGATTGATGAAGGCTTTTCTCTAAACGAAATTGGATGAAATTTGGATATAAAATATTCAAAAGTTAGCTTTCATTTGGTGGTGGTTTGAAGGCATTTAGAAAAAATAGTTAGGAAGATATGGCGAATTTACTCAAGACAGGTCATTCTGCCGAAAAACTCCAAATTCTCGACTGTTGCTCGAGATTCTTGACCAGAACCATTCCAACTTCAAAATCTCGACCATTTGGTCGAGATTATGGTAGATATTTCTAACACATCACTTGTCTTTATTTTATCCGACCTGGTTTGTCCCAGGTCGACATAATTCCGTTTTTAACACATTAAAATCCAAATGTTTAGGATTTTTTGAGCGATCTTTGAATCTTTTTTCATTTCTTTGAGCAGCCACTTGAGAGAGAGAGGGAGAATAGTTTGAAACCCTTTTGGGATGATGATCTTTTAACAATTTGACTCTTTTAACAATTTGACCAAAGGCAGTTTCCTAGAGCTTTCATTACGTATTATATATAAATATATTTATACATATATACCTCGATATGTATGTATAGCAAGTGTCGAAGACCTTAAGTTATAAAGTCTTTCATTAATTTAGTGAGTAGATTAGTGCCAAATTAAGTATTGCAACTACAAATAGTTTAAGATAAGATTGTTCGTATCAACGAAAATGAATAATTGAGCTCTCGAACGCGGTGAGACCCAAATCAAGTCATGCATTTAGAAGAAAAGCAACTGATATTGCCTCAACCCAAGGCAGCGAGAGAGAGTTTCCAATAACTAGTCATGAATTTTCTCAGGGCGGAACAATACGAACCACAACCAATGAAAAGTGCATGCTCCATCTATCTAATTCTTTCCCCGATCGAGATCGGCAAGTCCAGAGTAAAAACTTTCTCAACAAACCAAACACTTAACATATGCAAGGTCTTACTAGCTCCTCCTACTACCAAGCTATCTAAACTTCAAAATAAAGCACAAACCAAAAGCAAGCAACGATCAAAAGAACCCGTAAACAGAGCACCGGAAACAAATGCTAAGCAAACTGAAGCGGCTCGGACAAGACGGAGCAGCCAGATTTCGAAACGCAGAGCAGGATTTCAAGAAGGCGCTCGAACTCCAACAACACAACCTGTGCAGCCCGGAGAACGCTGAACAAACACCGAATATTGAGCCAAATGAAGGAATAGAGCTCTCCAATAGGGTTCACGGCTTGACACAAGAGAAGCAAGGGCAGAGACAAAATTAAAAAAAAAATTGAAAAGATTGAAAATTAATCAAATATAAATAATGTGAAAACTTGAATTATGGTACAACATTCTCAACCAGTATATATATATATATATATATATATA
>OVAX01004175.1:0-14710 GCA_900406405.1 Lepidium africanum | reverse complement strand
CAGAAACCCAACCCACCTTCTTCCTTAGGTTTACATAAACTTTTCCATTTCTTCCAGTGAAGACCTTTTGACGATTCAGAGTTTGACCACCAAAATTGTGAAATTGTCGAATTTAATTTTTTTATTATAGTCTTAGGAAGATGATAGCATGACATAACATAAGTTGGCAAGACCGTCAGTACTGATTTTATCAGAACTTCCTTTCCTCCTTTGGAAAGGAATTTTGAGGTCCAACCATTAATTCTTTCCTGAAGTTTTTCCTGGACAAAAGCAAAAACCTTTGTTTTAGCTCCACAAATATTTTCTGGAAGCCCAAGATAAGAACCCATACCACCCATCTGACGAATTCCCAATAAATTGTGAATCATCACCTTTGCATTCCCAGGAATTGAATGCCCAAATTGTATTGAAGATTTATCAAAATTGATTTGTTGGCCAGATATGCGCTCATAAACCTTAAGAATCTTAATAATATGTCCTACTTCCTCAGTAGTAGCTTTACAGAAGAAAAGACTATCATCAGCAAATAAGAGATGTGATATCTTAGGACTCGCTCGAGCAATGGATATGCCCGAGATAAGATTATCACTTTCTGCTTTCCTCAACTTAGAAATCAGAACTTCTGTACATAGAATAAATAGGTAAGGCGACAGGGGATCCCCTTGACGCAATCCCCGATTTGGGAATATTTTCCCTCTCGGTTCCCCATTCAGTAGTACAGTATATTGTACACTTGTTATACAATGCATTATGCATTTTATCCATTTATTACTAAAACCTAGCTTGAGCATAAGATTTTCTAATAAATTCCATTCGACTCGATCATAAGCTTTACTCATGTCAGTCTTGATCGCCATGTACTTTCCTTTCACCGCTTTATTGGTACGGAGTGCATGAAACATTTCTTGCGCAATCAGAATATTATCATAAATTAATCGCCCTGCAACAAAGGTAAATTGGGTTTCTGAGACCAATTTTGGCATTAGTTTCCTAAGACGAAGGCATAAAATCTTCGAAATGATTTTATAGCTAACATTACAAAGACTTATTGGTCGAACTTCAGACATCTTTGTTGGTCTCGAAATCTTTGGAATTAAACATATGTTTGTCTCATTTAAATTTTGGTCAAAAGATCAAGAGGATATAAAATCATTGACTAGATTAATTATGTCCATTTTGACCACATTCCAGGATTGTTGGAAAAACAGAGCAGTCATGCCATCAGACCCTGGTGTTTTCCCTGGATCCATAAGAAATAAGGCCTTTTTAACCTCTTCCTCAGAGACTTTGCTTAGTAACATATTATTATCATCATCAGTGATCCGTGGCTCAAGCTCTGATAATAAATCTGAATCCCAATCCCTACCATTAGTAGAAAAAAGATTCGAGAAATATCGAGTAGCTTCTACTACAACATCTTCCTCATTAGTAACCCAATCGCCCAAATAATTAAATAATCCAGTTATTCTATTCTTCGCACGTCGCTGTTTTGTTTGGGCATGAAAAAACCTAGTATTTGCATCACCCTCTTTAAGCCATTTATTTTGACTTTTCTGTTTCCAGTAAATTTCCTCATCAGCATAAGCCTTTTTCAACTCCAGCTTAGTTGTCGCAATTTCCATCGGACACGAAGAATTTGAATTTTGTAACTCCTCTACCCTTTTCTGACAAACATTAATCATATGTCTACCTGAGGGAACATATTTACTTCTCCAGAAAGAAATTTCCTTTCTACAATTCCGAATTTTTCCTGTTACCGAAATCCGGCGACGACAAGAAATGCCATTCCAGCCCTTCTCAATTGTTTCCTGAAAACACTCCTTGCCAACCCATCTTTTATCAAACATAAATTGAAGACGTCTTTTATATTGTTTATCAATAAACCTCCCCACAATTGGACGATGATCCGATCCAATCATATCTAAATATTCAATTTCCGATGTGGGAAATAAATCATGCCATGCATCATTAGCAAGAGCTTTATCAAGTGAACATTTAACAATCCCGTTGTTTCTGACACCTCACCAGGACCAAAATTACCTAATTTTGGAAAATCAATAAGTCCACAATCTTGGATCATCTGGTTAAACGATAAAAAAGAATTGGGACGACGTTGCGTTCCCCCTTGTTTTTCATGGTTTCCCGTGATCTCGTTGAAATGATTAACCATGGGGAGTCCCGAGAAATACCAATTCTCGTTAACCTCTCCCACACTTGATCACGAAGACTATGGTTTGGCTCACCATATATGAAAGTAATATAGACTTGTTTTCCATTAGACTCACATGACACATCAATCATCCGTTTATCTTTATGAATTAAAACCACATTAGAAGAATCATTATAGAACAAGGCCAAACCACCACTTAAGCCAATTGGTTCAACAGTAACCATCATATTATACCCTAAATGGGATTGAATTTTTTCCATAAAAAACATATTATTCTTAGTTTCAGACAAAAACAAAAACTCAGGCTTATGTTTTTTCCAAATATCTCTAAGAAAACTTATTGAAACCCTATTGCCAATACCTTGACAATTCCAACAAAGAGTTTTTAACATTCTTAAAATTAAACTTAATTCTTCGTTGAGCCTTTACCCTGCTCCTTGAATTTCTTCCCCTTTTCTTTGTTTTCTTTTGGCAGCAGACGAGGAGACATTGCCGCCACAGTCTTCATCTTGCAAATGCTTACTCCACGGAGAGGAGTTCCCGATCGTGAGCCATGATTGGGGGGAGGGATAGGAGGTTTCTCTGCATAAACCTTCATATCTTGCTTGTCTAGAAGCTCAGACTTCCGCCGCACCTTCTCAAAGTCAGCCTGCTCTTCAGCTGTATAAGAATCTGCATCTTCGTCGTCAACCACATCTTCATTCTTGTCCTCAGTATCACATTGGACAGCAGAACCAATCAAATCCGATTCCGAGTTCTGACATATAACATCATCAGTAGACATACGTTCACCCATATTGGGTTCCGTCACATTCTGGTTTGCATCATGCTTAATAATCCCATAAGAATCCTCTGTAATCACAAGAACATCATCTACTTGTGCCTTAGAAACATTAACCCCAGCCGTAAACTCCTCGTTTTGGAATAAAGGCCTACGGACTTTCTTCACGGATACAGGACCAATCATGTCCTCCATGGACTCCTTGTTGTTTTCATTCTCTACCACACATTGCTGATCTATAGACATAGCCGCCTGGTTTGCAGCAGAATGGAAGGCCCTCTTCGACTTGGAACCATAGCTCAAAGCCTTCTTCGTATTGTCATTCGACACCTCATTAACACGAGTAGATGGTCCAGCCCCACTAGCAACTGCCCCTTTGTAACTTTTGTTACGGCCACCTTGCGTAGAAATCCTCTTCTCCTCTCGGCTTACAGATACCTCCTGTTTAACTTTGTAACAGTTTTGGGAGCTATGAGTTAATCTATAACATAAACTACAATAACCTTCAAGGTTCTTGTAATCAATCAGCAACTGAGTCTCCTGGCCATCTATGAATTCTAGAGTGGAGGTGAAAACCAGCGGCTTGAAACAAGGGAACTCTATCTGAATCTTCCTCTTGTCGACATTAACATCTAGTACATGACCCAAAGAACCTCCCACCAGATGGTAGATCTCGTCTATACTGTATTCAAAAGGGATCCCTGTAATCTGGACCCAAAAACATATGGTATGGGGATAATTAGCTCCCGCATACGGCTTCCATGGCGCATAAGACACCATCCACCCATCAAAGTGGCTTGACCTTAGACGCAGAATATGCTGCAACTCCCTTTCTGATTCGAACTCAAACTGGAACCGCCCATTACCTAAATTCAACCTTTGAGCACGTCCCTTTAATTGCCACAGCTTAGGCATCACAAATAGGAATGTCTCCACATCCTGACATGTTGGATTCAGACATCGTCCAAGTAGAATCTTGGAGCAGCAAGCCAATAGAGCAGAATTGTCTATTGCTAGCACCTTAATCGTCATCTTCCTCGGAGGAGATCTATTCTCGAGAGCCTTCTTAGCAAGACTAAGCTGAGACATGAGTAAAAGCAGATCCTTAGAGAATAAACAGAGAGACAAAGTGATGATAGGTAAAAGAACAGGAAAGTGATGGAGTAAAGCTAAAAACACCATCGACCATATATAGAGCACAAAAGCAATCAACATCAGAATCAGATTTGATTGAGGAAATAATACAACATCAATGCCTAAAGATCTGACTGGCAATCGAATCCCTGGTGTATCAACACACATGATACGGTCAAGAACACAGAATCCTGAAAAGATCATATAGACAAGCCTAGCTCTCAGCAAAATAGATACACTAGGATCATGACATAAATGTGAAAACATAGGACGAGGCATCATTAATATACTCTGATTCGCAACCCAGATACCCATTAGAATCGCCGGATTCTTTGGTAACATAGACAGAAGCAGAAACCTAGAATACCTAGATAACATCCTAAGGGGTAAACCCCACCATGAATCCCTAAATATGCCGTAGAGTCAGTAATGTTGCACATCCAAAGACGTTGATAACACCAGCTTAATTAACAGCCTAGCCCATAAGGAATCGAAACCTGTGAATTCCAAAGAGATTCAATGATAACATCAACATAGGTCTCGACATATTTTAAAAAAATATTCAAGACATAAATGAAACTGATCCGATAACTTTGAAAACCAATCATAAGATCCATATAGATCAGATTGCCAGTGAATGAAATGAAAAATCAAATCCACCCCAACTAGCAGGAATCCAACACATAGATTACCAGATTGTGGGGTCAGAACCTTAGAAATGGTAAGAATCATGAAATGGCCTTGTAACCTCAGGCTAATCATGAATTCAACTTTTTTTATATATGGAAATAACAGATTTGAAGTCCTCATCACCCAACTTGATATCGGGAACAAGGAATGAGATTTGCGAGAATAAGATAGAAATGATAAGGAAGCTCTATCCCAATCAAAACCGATGAACATATATGCAAACAGATCATTAATAACATCAATCGACATAAGATTCTTACCAGAAATCAAAATCCAGAGGAGGATTTGACAGAGGCTAAGAAGCATCGTGGACATCGCCTTTAAATCGCCGCGGATATAGGTTTGGAAACGCCGTGGACATCGCTGTGGTATCTCCGTGGATATCGCCTTGGAATCACCATTGAACATCGCCGTGGAAACGCCGGGGCCATCTCCTTTGAAAAGCCAGGAAGATCGCCTCAGAGATCGCCACAGAGATCACTGTTGTAAAAACCCCGGATCATTAGACATCCTCTTTAGAGCCCCGGATTTAATTGTCGAAAAGAAACAAGATCTGTGAAACCCTAAGTCTGTAGCCATCATCGTTAAAAGCCTTGCCTTCGAATCCTTTGCAAGGTCAAGCGGAGCGTCCTTTATCGCTCTCACCGTGTGAATCTCCGGCGGTTTCGCCATCCTTTTATTGTTCCCCGGAAATCGCCCTCCACATCGCCGAGTTTTAAATTGCAATCTTCTATGATAATAACTTTGTCTATAGCTAAAACATATTTTTTTTGTTTTTCACTTGTATTGGGAAAAAATTAAATTTCGGTATTTGAGAATTTGTAAAATAACCACTACTATCGATAGTTTAAATATATTTTCGACAATACAATATGTAAATAAAGGTGTATATATTGTAAGAACCTTATTACTCAGATTTGGTTCGATTGCATAAGGTAAAATAAACGAAAAAATAGAAACGGTTAAGGTAAGACTCACAGAGCTGAGACAAAGTGTCTCGTGACCTTAACTCAATTAATCCCCATGGTGTATTCCTTAGATTGATGCATTTTTGAGTCCCACGATAGAATTGTGAGTGTGACCGGTCGACGATACATCGACGAACGAAATCTACGAACTGAAACATCCATTTAATACCGTATCTTGGAGGGATTAAAACCAAATCTCGTTGTGTTTAATACTTGTTTGAAAGGACACTTTAAAATACAAGTCGAGAATCGCAGAATCTTTAAGAGCCTTTAATAAAAGATTTTTGCCATTAAGACTAGATCTTTCCCGTAGGTTTGGTCCAAAAATAAAACTCGCGTTGTGGGATAAAGACCTACATTCCCCCAAGCTCCAAGACCCAAGCACCGAGCACCGGCACCAACATCGACTCGGCACGGCGGCGGCGGCGGCACCACGTGCATGTGGTGTTTTCCTTCTCTCCTCTTAATTCTCTATACTACCTTACAAGTGTAATAGTTTATATACAAGAAATCAGCCAAAAAAAGTACTAATTTTTTACGAATCGCCAAAAAAACAATAATTTTATAACCGACCAAAAAACACTAAATTTTATTTGATTTTCCAATTAAATACCAAAATTTTCGTTGACTTGCCAAAATAATCACGCCGTTAAAAAGCTGTTTGTTTTGCCGTTAAAGTAAAACAACATTGTTTTAAGCTAAGATGAAACGACGTCGTTTTACAGTTTTTTGAAAATTAAAAAAGGGAAATTGGCCAGAAACAGCTCTAATATTTTACGGATCGCCAAAAAAACACAAAATTTTTTGGGTCGACCAATAAAACACTCAATTTTATTTGACTTTCTAATTAAATATCATATCTTTCGTTGACTTGCCAAAATAAGCAAACCGTTAGAGAAACGTAACAAAATAATTTGACACTATTTGTTTTGCCGTTAGAGTAAAACGACATCGTTTTAAATAATATCTCAAAAAAATATTATACAATATGAACATGGTTTAAGAATCTAAATGAACACATGCCTAAAAATCTTTATGAATACGAGCCTTAAAACCTAAATAAATACATGTCAAAAAATCTAAATGAATGCATATATGTGGACTTAAATGAATACATCTCTAAAAACCTAAAATAAATGAACACGAATATAAACTTATAAATGGATAGACCTGTATAAGTTTATAAATGGATGAATTATAAATGGATGTATTATATAAACTTATAAAGGTCTATCCATATATAAGTTTTGATTTGTGTTCTTTTATTTTAGGTTTTTAGACATGTATTAATTCAAGTTTATAGACTTGAATTCATTTAGATTTTTTGACTCGTATTTATTTAGGTTTTAAGGCTCGTGTTCATATAGATTTTTAGGCATGTGTTCAATTAGATTCTTAAACCGTGTTCATATTGTATAATATTGTTTATAAATGATGTACTATAAATGAATGTATTATATAGACTTATACATGTCTATCCATTGATAAGTTTAGATTCACGTTCATTTATTTTAGGTTTTTAGACATATATTCATTTAAGTTCATAGACCTTCATTCATTTACATTTTTTGACCCGTATTTATTTAGGTTTTGCTCGTGTTCATAAAAGTTTTTAGGTATGTGCTCATTTAGATTCCTAAATCATGTTCATATTGTATAATATTATTTTTGAGATATTATTTAAAACGATGTTGTTTTACAATAACAGCAAAACAAACAGTGTCAAATTATTTTGTTATGTTTCTCTAAAGGCGTGCATATTTTGGCAAATCAACAAAAAATATAATATTTATTTGGAAAGTCAAATAAAATTGAGTGTTTTTTTGGTTGGCCCAAAAATTTGTGTTTTTTGGCAATTCGTCATAATTAGAGCTTTTTTTGGCCAATTTCTCTTTTTTAATTTTCAAAAAACTGTAAAACGAGGTCGTGTCATCTCAGCTTAAAACGACGTTGTTTTACTTTAACAGCAAAACAAACAGTTTTTTTAACCGTGTGCTTATTTTGGCAAGTCAATGAAAACTTTGGTATTTAATTTGAAAGTCCAATAAAATTAAGTGTTTTTGGGGTCGGCCAGAACATTCGTGCTTTTTTTGGTGATTCGTGAAAATTTAGTGCTTTCTTGGCCGATTTCCCATTTATATACACCTGCAAGAAATTGTTTCTTAGCAATGTGGGACATTTGCACAACTTAAGTCACTTAAGTTGTAGGTTTTGTAAGCTCAATCCCATTTCTCATTCAAAATAACCAAGATTAAGTCCATTAAGCCATTGGGCTATAATGACCAAATCATTGGTCCAACAATCCTCCCCCCTCCCCCACATGAATAGAAATAACTCTAAACATATGACTAAAAGACTCGATATACTTCACTGACTAGACTTATCCTATAGATTAGACAAATATGCAGACTTTCAAAAGTGTACACAAAAATGGACTGTGTCTGCGTAAGTTATATTTTTCAGCTTTGAACCACTCATTGTTAATATATCAGGTTTACTTGACCAGGAGGTGAACTTGATGTCTTGAACCACCCGGAAGTTTAGTGTAAACCTAGACAACATATATAACCCATCTCATTTTCTAGTAGAACTAAGTTCTCTATTGGGTTCATTGTGGCCTTGAACTTTGCCTGGTATTCATAAGTGAACTTGGAGAGTATAGCCTTAATTTCATTCTCCTAGAAACGGCCCTAATTTCACACTCACAAGGTGATTTGCCAAACATTTGAATGTACAGAAGTAACCCGTGATACTTCACTTATCAACCAATTATTGGATTCTAATCGATAAAAGTATAATACATATCCTAAACTTTCGACAAATTGCATTGTTTATCATCCTAGGAACTGGGCAGAGTCGTAATGATCACAGTGCAGTCATAAGATATTGTTTGATTTAGTTGTCCCTTTGAACCTACTTCTGGGGATCTCCAGTTATGTAAGTGGAGTGTCCATCAGACATCTTCTTAGTTCATAGGCTTTAAACCCATTCCTTTTGATGATTATTCAACTTGATATCTGGAGTGATCTTTTGTAAAAGGATCTGCTAGATTGTCAGTTGACTTGATATAAACGATGGTGATAAGACCAGTTGAGATCATATGTCTAATGGTTTTATGTAGTCTCCTTATATGACGAGATTTACCATTAGAGAGATTATCTTGTGCTCGGGTTATAACTGATTGACTATCACAGTGAATACGTAGAGTTGACACATGTTTCTCCCACTTAGGAATATTTTCCAAAAAATTTCAAAGCCATTTTGCTTCCTCTGCTGCTTCATCTAAAGCTATAAACTCAGACTCCATGGAGGATAAAACTAGCAGAGTTTGTTTGAAGGACTTCCAAGATACTGTTGCACCTAGTGTAAAGACGTATCCACTTGTGGATTTCGAGTTTTTGGAATCGGAAATCCAGTTAGCATCACTGTATCCTTCCAAGACTTGAGGTTCTTTACCATAGTGCATCCCATAACTCTTTGTATACTGTAAGTAGTTCAGTACTCTAGTTATGGTTTTCTAGTGTTTATGTCCTAGATTGCTTGTCTAATGACTGAGTACGTTGACTACATGTGCTAGATCAGGTCGAGTATAGTTCTTCAAGTACATCAGACTTCCTATTACACGTGCATACTCTACCTGTGACACTGCATAACCTGAGTTTTTGTTCAAGTGAAGTTGAGAGTCTACATGCGGTTTTGGCAGTACCAGTTTTATAATTCTTGAATCTTTCAAGAATCTTTTCAGCATAATGACCTTGAGACAGAATAATTTTGTCGGAAGTGCGTGTGATTTTAATCCCTAAATGACATTAGCAAGATCCATGTCTTTCATGTCAAACTTATTGTTGAGTAAATTCTTAGTCTGTTGAATTATGTCTTTGTTACTACATATAATAAGCATGTCATCTACATACAAACAAACACATATGCATTTTTAGTTTGTTTAATGTAGATGCATTTATCACACTCATTTATGTTGAAACTATTTGACATCATAACATTGTCAAATTTTTCATGACATTTTTTCGGAGCTTGTTTAAGACCATACAATGACTTAACAAGTCGACAGACTTTTTGTTCTTGTCCTGGAACAACAAACCCTTCAGGTTGTTTCATGTAAATCTTTTCTTCTAAATCTCCGTTTAGAAAAGCTGTTTTTACATCCATTTGGTGAATCTCCAAGTCTCTTAATGCTGCAATTGATATCAGCATTCTGATGGAGGTTATTCTCGTCACCGGAGAATATGTATCGAAGAAACTCAGACCTTCTTTTTGTCTGAATCCTTGTACCACAAGTCTAGCTTTGTGCTTGTCTATTGAGACATAAATTTTCAACTTTGTTTTGAAAACCCATTTGTATCCAAGTGTTTTAAACCCTTCAGGGAAATCGATTAACTCATAAGTATGATTTTGCATAATAGAGTCCATCTCACTGTTAACGGCTTCTTTCCAAGAGGAAGCATCTGGTTTAGACATGGCTTCAGTGAAAGTTCTTGGTTCATTTTCTACAAGAAAAATCATCAAAAAATCATCACCGTAAGATTTTCTCTTTTGCTCCATCTAGGTTCATCTTGTTGATTTACTATGTTAGACAAAGTAGTGCCAGAAGTACTAGGCTCGTGACTTGTGTTATCTCTTTCTTCACGAGTTCTCTTTGGATTTTGTTTATCCTTATATTGAAACACGTGTTCAAAGAAAGATGCATTTCTTGATTCCATTATAGTGTTGACATGGATATCAGGTATCTCTGAATTAAAAACCAGAAATCTGTATGCATAACTGTTATGTGCATATTCGAGACATTTGCAACCAATAGTTTTGGTTTGATTGTGACCTTTTTAGGAGGTGGGACAGTCACTTTTGCTAAGCACTCCCATATTTTGAGGTATTTATACGATGGTGGTGAACCTTTCCAAAGCTCATAGGATGTTTTTCCGGTGACTTTGTGAGGAATTTTGTTGGGGATGTAGTTCAAGGTAAGCAATGCTTCCCCTTACAAATTCTGGAGTGAACCAGATTCCTGCAACATTGCGTTCATCATCTCTTTTAGAGTTCAATTGTTTCTTTCACCAATTCCATTTGATTCCGATGAATATGGAGCTATAGTTTGATGTATAATGCCATTTTCTTTGCAAAATGTATTAAAAGGTCCATTATATTCACCTTCTATATCACTTCAAACTATTTTAATAGTGCTGCTAAGTTGATTTTCAGCTTCTCTTTTATATTTCTTGAATTTTTCCAAGGCTTCATCTTTGCTATGTAGTAAATATACATAACAGTATTTTGTGTGATCATCAATGAAAGTTACGAAATACTTTTTGTCTCCTCAAGTTGGCACAAATTTTAAATCACATAAGTCTATATGAATTAATCGTAGAGGTTCAGTTGTTCTTTGAAATTAGGGTGATGGTTTTTTAGTGAGTTTGGCTTGTGAGCACACTTCACATTTTTCTTTGCTTGTTTTGCTTTTTGGTATTAGGTTCAAGTTCATAAGTCTTTGAATAGACTTATAGTTAACATGGCCTAAACGTTGTGCCAATTATCAAAAGACTCAAGGAAATAAGCAATTGGGGGTTTTCACATTCATTGAAACATCAAAAACTACAACAGGAGAAGTAGAAGCAACAACATCATTATTAGCAACAACATTATTATTTGCACCAACAGCAGCAACTAGCAGCAGAGGTAGAAGCAGCAGCAGCAGAGACATCTACTCCCTTATGAAGGACAGCTTGAACACACATCTAGAGTATCCCGTCCTTCCGGTAGGCTTTACCGATATACAACCCAAATTTTGTGAGAATCATTGTTCCAACAATGAACTTGATTCAAAAACCAGCTTCATCCATTAGAGTTGCGGAGATCAAGTTCTTCCTCATATCAGGATAATACTTCACATTCTTAAGAGTGACTTCACATCTAGAGGTGAACTTGAGTACCACGGTGCCGACGCCAAGCACTTTTGACTTAGAGTCGTTTGCTATTTGCAACTTGTGGTATGTCGGACGCGGGCAGTACAAGCTGAACAACTCTTTGTCAATACAGATGTGTGTTGAGGCACAAGTGGCGTACCCCATTCTCTTGGGTTACTGTTCTGAACAATGCTACATTCATTGATTATTACCACCACATCTTCTTATGTCAGATTCACTTGATCGTTTTTTTCCGTTGTTCTTGGGTTTGCTATGACACTCGTCAGATTTGTGGCCTAATTTGCCAGAGGTGTGACATTTCCCTTTTAACTCTTTCTTCTCATTGGGCTTAGTCTGCTTCTTGAAGCTTGTCGAAGAAGCAGGTTTCAGGGAAGACAAGGTAACAACTTTGCCTTTTCCCTTGGATTTTTGCTCAACCATGTGCACGTCATGTTGAGGAAGAATAACCAAGTTTGAGCCATGCTTTGTAGCTTGTTGAGAAGATCTTCAAGACCCATCTTATGTCTTCAAACTTCTCAAGCTCGAGATTTGTCAGCAAAAAGATCATCTTCAACTGCCATGATTTGAACCCTTGGCCCTAAATTTTTTCATTCATCGGTCCCATCGTAAGAGCTGAGTGAAGCACAGGTGTAGGCATAGCTACATTTTGTGTGGCAACAACAGACACGAAAAGAAGACCATTACCGAACACAATTCGGGGTGTCATCTCTTCAGTTTGATTGGCAACCGGTAAACCAGTGTTTCCATCAAACACTTGATCGTTCATATGTATGTCTTGGATCGGTGTCACGTTTCACATCTGAAATGATTAACACACATGATCATAATAATGTCACTATCTCAAAATAATTTAAAACAGAATCTATTAAAGAGTTGCAAACATTATTTTGAATAATTTTGTGAGTATTTTAAAAATTAAACTATTTGTGGATTAATTTTTTCTTTTTTCAAAAATAAATTGACAAATTCGTTTAAAATTATTTTTTAATCAATTTTTTGTAAAATTAAAAAAAACTCATAGAGTTTATTAATCTTGCAAATACTGTTAATAAATTTTTTTTTGATTTGTTAAACAATTAAAAAAAATTTGCAGAGATTATTGATCTTGCAAATATTGTTAATAATTTTTTTCTAAACAATTAATAACAATTCGAAAAGATTATTAATCTTGCAAATACTGT
This sequence comes from Lepidium africanum, assembly GCA_900406405.1. Taxonomy (NCBI): domain Eukaryota; kingdom Viridiplantae; phylum Streptophyta; class Magnoliopsida; order Brassicales; family Brassicaceae; genus Lepidium; species Lepidium africanum. Next base: position 1,850 of record OVAX01004175.1, on the reverse strand, counting down.
TAATAATTTTTCTTTAGTTTTATCAAAACTCAAAAATGATCCGCCGATACCAAAGGATGGTTCACATAAACCATTTATACCGTGAGTTTTTTTTGTCTAAGTTAGATGATCCGTGGAAATACTGAAGTGAATCGCAGATACCGTTTATCAAATAAGAAACCTGTAGAAAACGTTAGTAGAATACGCGAAAGACAGATTTCAAAACCGCAAATGAAAACCTAATCCGAATAGTAGTTAAACATGGTGGATTTTATTGAGTTAAGACTGTAAGAATCTTATTACTCGAATTCGGTTTAACAATTGTAGAAGGTAAAATAAACGAAAAAATAGAAACGATTAAGGTAAGATTCACAGAGCTGAGACAAGCGTCTCGTTACCTTAACTCATTAAACACCCGTGGTGTACTCGGGTTGATTCATTTTTGAATCCCAAGATAGAACTGTAACTGAGACCGATACACCGATGAACGGAATCTACAAACTGAAGCGTGTATTGTACACTCTCGGACTCTAGAGAGACAGTGAGGTTTGTTTTGTTTTTCTTGCAGGAAGTAAGTATCCATAATGAGAAGAGAACCTCAGTATTTATAGGAAGAAGAGCCTTGGTCTCCTAAGCTCAGGAAAACGCATCAATTTAATACTGAATTCCGGAGACGCATCCAATTAATATCTTATCTCGGAGATTAAAACCGAATCTCATTGTTTTGAATAGAGAAATTAAAACGCAAGGCGAGAATCAGGGTACCTTTAAAAGTGTTTAGTACAAGATCTTTGCCATTAAGAGTAGATTTTTTCCGTAGGTTTGGCCCAAAAAAACACACGCGTTGTGAGTCAAAGACCTCATTCCCCCGTGCCCTGAGCACCGGCACAGAAAGACGGTAGCACCGGTGCATGTGTGGTATTTTCTTTCTTTCCTCCTAACTTTCTGAACTACCTTACAAGTATAATAGTTTATATACACATACACCAAAGTTTTTCTTAACAATGTAAGACATTTACACAATTTAGATTACTTAAGTTCTAGACTTTATAAGCCCAATCCTATATCTCAATCAACCATAACTAAAATTAAGTCCATTAAGCCAATAGACTATATTGACCAAATCGTTGGTCCAACATATTATCACTAGATCCGACTCAGTCTATCTAATAGTGATGAATTCAATTCAATATAATCTGTGCTTTGAACTTTGGATTTTATATTATATCCGCTTACTTCCGAAAAGAATTCAGCAGCCACCTCTTACTTTTCTACGCTATACTACATAAATAGACTATTCAGCAACCCAGATCGACCGGCAAGCCAATAATTAATATATAGCTTAATTATTGGAAAATATTATAAAAATATAAAAATTAGAGAGAGACGGAGAGCTATATAAGGAGATACGAAGATGCAACAGAAATATACTAAATCATCATCCCAACACTAGAAGAAGAAACATACCCACACTTTCTCACCCGCAACCTCTCTTTCCTCGCTTCTCACCAGTTTGAAATTAAAACAGAGAAATGGGATACCTTTTTGAAGAAACCGTAAGCTCTAACCATCAAAACCCAGTTGTTGTAGATGACGATAGCGAGTTGGGGTTGATGGCCGTGAGACTTGCCAACGCCGCTGCCTTTCCAATGGTTCTCAAAGCCGCCCTCGAGCTCGGTGTCTTTGATATTCTCTACGCCGAAGCCTCTAAAACCGAATATTTCCTCTCACCGTCTGAGATAGCGAGTAAGCTACCAACAACGCCTCGTAACCCTGAGGCTCCGGTTTTGTTGGACAGAATGCTTCGTCAACTCGCTAGCTATTCTATGGTCAAGTGCGGTAAGGTCTCAGAAGGAAAGGGTCAGAGGGTC
>OVAX01004174.1:0-14711 GCA_900406405.1 Lepidium africanum | reverse complement strand
CATTAGTTGATTATGGATACAAAGAAACATATCATGAAGATGAATATATTACCATCTCTTCTTCGTTTACGATATGTATATCTTCATTCTCTGACATCTACTTCGGAAAAAGGCCAGACGCTAACATTAGAAGAAGCCATCAATGAGAGGTACAAAGAAACGGTGAAAATGGATACATTACCAGATTATCATGGTTCTCTGTCATCTGATTAGAAAAAAAGCCAGAACAGTGACATTAAAAGTCATCACCGAAACATCGATACAAAGAAAACAATCGGTGAAGATGAATATGTTACCATAACATCTTCGTTTTCTTCCATCTAATTAGGAAATAAGAAAGGCAAGAACAGCGAGATTAGAATACTTATGTGGCTCGCATGATGAATGTTTATCCAATCAACACAGTTATTTACCAAAATGACGACTTTTCTCGCGAAGCAACTGAGCAAGAAATTCGCTTCGCGATTCACAACGAAATCCCGGGAAACGAGGTCTTTTAGTCAAAGTTGCAGCCGGAAGCACAATGCAGTAAATTTCTCTGAAAGATTTGACGTAAGAAAGAACAATGCAACGAGATTTCCTGGAAAATCGTTTCCGAGAAAGCGTACCTAGAGAGAGAAGGAAAATCTGGGGAAGATTGCTACTAAATGACTTGACAAGATTTCAGTCTTCTTCCCGAAGTTATATACTGTTGATAAAAAGAACAACTTTAACCGGGTTTGAGCCGAACCGAACTGTCAATTTACCAAGGCGATGAAAACTTTCTAATTAGCACATGTAGTTCAGGTTGATGGATATTAGTACCATTTGTTGAAAGACAAAATGCTGGAACTCTTAGTGGTGCAAGACCCTCTACTTAAGTCCTCTTCCACATGGCAGTTCGAAACCATTGGCAAACAAACTCATGTGGCTCAAATTTTTTAGACAATATAGCTGCATATGCGTGCTCACAAGAAATGCTACAAATGTCGAACTTCCGGCATGTACATGTTCTTCTGTCCAAGTTAACACTTCATAAAAACCATTCGTACTTCTGAGAACAGTACACGCCACAACACCATCATATTCTTTCGCCAAGAAGTCTTCAACATGTGCTATATGTTTAGCACTATCCATCAGCCTGAACCATATGAACCATATGTAATAACTAGAAAGTTTGTATCGTAATTGTTTGCAATCAAACATAGATTCAAAATTCGTGTGCAATTGTGGTTGTGTCAAAATTCCGAGGTGCAATAAAACTGTCAACCTTGGAGATATAATTGTACTCCGATATATCAAAATGGTTTATTTTCCATATAGTAAAATAATTTAGTTTTTAGTAAGTCACATTTTTATAGGAAACATATTTTTAAAGTTGTGAAAATGTCAATAAAAGAAAATTATAGCTTGTTGACAGTTGTCAATTAGTAAACCAAATCAAAATCTTCTGTTTTTGGAAAAAATGATTATAGAAAATACTGAAAATGATTAATGCTTATCTCATAAGCAAATTTCCCTACTTTTGTGTTTGACGTCAGCAAGCAGACTCTACTTTGTCGCATCAAACAATAAAAGATTAAAATAAGGTGACTCATGATTACCAATGATACACGAAGGCCAATAAAAACCAAAAGAGTGACCAATAGAAAAAGCCAACTGCTTCGACCGTTTCTTATTTAAATGTGCGTCTCTTCTCTTTCTCTTTTCCTTTTTCAATTCGGAGAAGAAATAACTTACACCGCCACAAATAAAAGTCGTGTAGATTATCAAGTCTTCCCAACTACTTTCGATTCTTCTTTGCTTCAAAAATTCCTCGCTATTCAAAACCTACTCGCTAGTTTTGCATTCGCGTGTTGGCGAATTCGTGTTTGACTTCTGATTGGTTGTTTTCATCTAGGAGAAAGTTCTTTTGAGTGTCCGTTTTTGTTCTGGATTTTTCTAGAGTTAGGGTTTGGGTTCGTGATGAGTGAGGAGGCTTCAGAATTCCAGCCTTGCAATTGGCTACCAGAGGATGATTGCTCCGGAGGATTTGGATTCGGAGCTGAAGACGATGATGTTAAGATTTCTAAGATTCTCGATGAGGTATGATTTTGCTAAGCCGAAGAGAGATTATTTTCATACGCGTAATGTCTGGACTATTTTGATCTTTGGCTGATCGAAACTAAGATTTTGAGTGATTACTTCCAGATCAGTCAAAGAAATATGACTCAAGTTGGTCCAACTGTTGCAGAATATGACGAGCTTAGGAGCACACTGGTGCAGAGTGGTTAGTAGACGAAGAGGACTGTTTCATTTATTGTCACTTTTCTTTTGATTACTCTGTGTGGCAATTGGAATGTCGTTGATTCAGTTTAATATTATTATCTGTTGGAACCTGCACTGCATTTGCATCACTTTTGTTATTATTAATTTTTGATTAATATGTTTTTCTTGTATAGGATCTCAGGCCACTAGTTGGTTTCCTTATCGGGATTTATATGGAACTAGAGCCTCACAAACTGAATCAGCAGAGCCAAGTTCATTTGATGACCCGGGGAATGAAGCTTTGGGACCAAGTGCAAGCTCTTTCTCTGACTATGGTTGCAGTGTTCCTGGCAATTGTGAATATGGCACTGTATCCAATCTACATGACATGAAAATTGATTCCAAATGTATGCACCTTCTCTGTGAAGTTTTCAGGTTTTCTTCTCTTTAAATTTTCATGTTCCTCATCATTTTGGAGGTTAATATCGAGAGATTTTCTAACTGATTCTTATATCATATTGCAGTTATCCCTTGCAGCCCCCCAATGATGACTACCTACTGCAATACCACGCTTGGAAATGACATAGAAATTGGAGCCACGCAAAATTTCTTCCCGATCCCTCATTTATCTCATAATTCCGGTTCTACAATTGGTTGCGTTGATATATGTGCCTCTTCTGAACCATATGGCCACCATGTAATTAAGATGGACGCACCCTTGTTAGAAGTTTCCCCCAATTTTATCCCTGGTTACACACCTCAGTTCTTTCCCATTAAAGAAGAATTGTTACATAACTTAGAGAGTAAGTTTAGAGAGAATCAGTCGGATGGACATGTAAGACTAGATAATGGCATTGCAGAGAAGAATTGGGTGCCTGATGTCAGCAATGGAAGAGAATTCAGCAACAAAAGTGAAATTCTTTCTTCAGTTTCCCTTGACCATGTCAGACCATACAATAGATTTGATGGTCATCAAGTTGGTAAAGAGCTTAAGCAGCCTTACAATTGTTCTTTTCAGGAGAATAAAGCAGTCCTTGTGAAGGTTAAGCCAGAGCTCGAGTTAGAGAACGGGGTTTACAGTTCAGTTCCTAGGAAGGATAGTATATGCAGTGATGTTCACACAGTTGGAGGAACGATCCTGCAATGGTCTGGTGTCTCTAATTGTGCATTCCCTAATCAGACAGATGTCCGGAAAGAATCTTCATTTGTGGCACCCCAGACTGCTCTCCCTGGACAAGAAATTGACAACAAAGGCTTCTTTAACTGTTTTAACGCAGATGACTCTTTGCAATACGTAGCAGATCCTGACCCCGTAACATCAAGCACTGAGTATCTGGAATTTCTCTTAGGAGATGAGGAACATGACTATATTCAACCTGTTAGAGATGATGATTATGATATCTATAAAACAGAGTCTAATGGTGAATTTGTTAATCCACACCAATATATAGCTGTGCAGAGGCCGGTATTTTCTTCAGAAACTTCGACAGTTGGACAAACTTTTAATAATTGTGGAGGGTTCAAGCTTGAGTCAAACAAGAGTAATCTGATCATCGAAGCTGCATTGCAGGTTGGTGGTGTTTAGGCGTGTAAGCCTTTTCCAATTACCCTTACCATGTCTGTTCTTTTACCATTGTTCCCAGAGAGACACAATTACCTTTTTGATATGCGGGTGCATATTTAAATTATGCAAAGTCTGTTCTCGAGTCCTGTGCAGGAGGTATTTATTTTAGAACCTCATATGAAGGACTATATGCTGGCTGTTTGTCTTCTGATGTTGGATGCTTGTGTGATATATTGCCAAACTCCATATAATGAGCTTTATCCCATATTATCCATTATACTGGTTTTGATTCAGTTTCATTAGGTCTAACGGCATTGCTTTACATAGCAGGGTCTTTCTCAGCCTACTTCCGAAGCAAGTCCTCCTGATGGTGCCTTGGCAGTCTCGCTTCTAAGACATCAGGTTTATATGTTATATAGAGTGGTTACATTCCGTGTGGATGTTTATAAACACAAGCTGTAGAACTTAGCGTACTTTTGTTTGCTCAACATAGAGGATTTTTGCCTGAACTGTGTAACTTTATTCAGCTGGTACCGTTTTTGGTATGAATATTTACTGCTGATCGAAACTGACCACAAAATACACATGAATAGCGAATTGCATTGGCATGGATGTCCCAGAAGGAGACAAGTGGAGACCCATGTTTTGGGGGAATTCTTGCTGATGATCAGGTTAATGTCTACTGTTGTAATCGATCTCATGTATGAGTTACTATAATTTAACACAGCAAATACTATATATCTTATTATTTTTTCCAGGGACTTGGGAAAACAGTTTCCACAATAGCGCTTATACTGACAGAACGGCCTGTACCTTCCCTACCATGTAAAGAAGATTCAAAGAATAGAGGAAGCGAGAAATTTGATCACTCTCAAATGGTTTTCAATGAAAAAGAACTCGGCGTAGATACTTTATGTAAGATGAAAGAAATGCCTGCTGCCGGAACTCTTGTAGTATGTCCCACTAGTCTGATGAGACAATGGGCTGACGAATTACGCAAAAAGGTTACTCCTGAAGCGAATCTCTCTGTTCTAATATACCATGGTCACAGCAGAACAAACGATCCTTACGAGCTTGCTAAATATGATGTTGTTATTACCACATATTCCCTTGTGAGCATGGAAGTCCCGAAACAGCCTCTTGATAATAAAGATGAGGTGAAGGGTGGCGTACATGATGCTAGAGTAGAACCTGCTAGTTTTGGCTTAAACAAAAAAGATCCACCAAATTCTCAAAGGAAGGGCACAAAGAAGAGGAAACATATGGATTGTGAATCTGTTGTATCTCTGTCTGGTCCTCTTTCTAAAGTTTTATGGTTTAGAGTTGTTCTGGATGAAGCTCAGAGCATTAAAAATCACAAAACCCAAGCTGCGGGGGCATGTTCAGGCCTTCATGCTAAGCGTAGGTGGTGTTTGTCTGGCACTCCTATACAGAATTCAATTGATGACCTCTACAGCTATTTCAGATTCCTTAACTATGGTCCTTATTCCAGCTACCAATCGTTTGTTGATTCTATTAAGAACCCTATTAATAAGAATCCGGTGAAAGGATATCAAGATTTGCAGGCTATCCTAAAAAGAGTAATGCTTAGACGAACTAAAGGTCCGTCTTCTCCTACGAAGCTAAATTTCTTAGATATTTATCAAGTTTTCTATGGGTTTTAACGAGTAAAAATCATTAGATACACTCCTTGATGGAAAACCCATAATCTCTTTACCTCCGAAGTCGATTGAATTGAGGAAAGTAGACTTCACCAAAGAAGAACGTGATTTTTACTTAAAATTAGAGTGTGACTCGCGTGATCAATTCAAGGTATGACTACGGACGTTTTTGAAGTTAAATGCTGATTTTTCATTTGAAGATATCATATAATATTTGGATAGACAAATGCATTTTACGATCTCCTATAGAAGCTTTTATGTTTGTTATGATTTTGAAAGTATTTTCTTTGTGTATAAATATTCATATAAATGATATGGTATTGCACTGTCAGGAATATGCAGAAGCTGGAACGGTGAAACAAAACTATGTGAATATTTTGTTGATGCTGTTGCGTCTTCGTCAAGCTTGTGGTCATCCTCTTCTCGTATCCAGTTCTTCATGGACCTCAGACGAAGTCGCTAAGAAGCTTTCATATGAGGATCAAACCATTCTGCTGCATCGCTTAGAAGCTTCATTGACAATTTGTGGTATCTGCAATGTAAGATTCTCTATTCTTGAATCCTTCAAACTCCGAGGAACGTCTTTGGATTCTTGGATTGTTTTATTCGCAATATGCCAAACTCTCTTATGTTTACCATTTCTGTCCCTTTTCCACCTACAGGATGCACCTAAAGATGCTGTTGTCTCGGTCTGTGGTCACGTTTTCTGTAAACTATGCATTTACGAATGCCTTACAGGCAATAATTCTATATGCCCACTTTCAAACTGCAAAGCCGAACTTGAAATTTCATCATTATTTTCCAAAGAAACACTGGAACATGCTATGCTTGGCTTGCATAAACTTGATGCTCCACCTGATCGTGCCACGTCAGATTCTGTTGGGACTGGTGAGTCTTGTATCGAGAATGTTCCATGTGATTCATCAAAAATCAAGGCTGCTCTAGATATCTTGCAATCACTGAGCAGACCACGTAATCCGATGACTGTAATGAATGATTTGAATCGGAGCTCCCAAAATGGAGAGAATAATCAGCAACTTGACAGATCATTCGTTTTACCTTCAAATCCACCAAAGAGTAGCGTGGATGTTCTGGGTAAGGTAGTTGTAGAAAAAGCCATAGTGTTTTCACAATGGACGAAGATGCTGGACCTGGTTGAAGCTGGTCTTAAGGCTTCTGGTATCCAGTATAGAAGATTTGATGGGAAGATGACGGTAGCAGCTCGAGATGCAGCAGTCCAAGATTTTAATACTCTCCCTGAGGTATGCCGCTCAAAGATCATCTTATTTTTTCTAAGTCCACAAATTCTTACACATGATGGATTTTTCTGGGTTTCTTACTGTCACTTTAGGTTTCTGTAATGATAATGTCTCTCAAAGCTGCTAGTCTTGGGCTAAACATGGTGGCAGCTTGTCATGTTCTTATGCTGGACTTATGGTGGAACCCGACCACAGAAGATCAAGCAATTGACAGAGCGCACCGTATTGGACAGACTCGACCAGTAAAAGTAGTGAGGTTAACAGTAAAACATACAGTTGAAGATCGCATCTTGGCCCTTCAGGTGTGTCATCATTTGTACAGTGTGTATAATGCGATTTCATTATACGCTATACTAGATGTTTTCCTCACAAAATATTGATCTGCGCAGGAAAAGAAGAGAATGATGGTGGCTTCTGCATTTGGAGAAGATGCAAAAGGTAGTCGCCGATCACAGCTCTCTGTAGAGGATCTGAACTATCTGTTCATGGCAGATATTGAGAGCTCGAAGGTCCTCTAACAAACTCAGGTACATGTATTAGGGAGTTTTCAGGGTTTGTGCAGCTTTTTAGCAAGAAAAAATCTTTTGAACTAACTATAGGTTCGTGCAAAGAAGGAACTAAATCAAAGGATAGCTTTTTGCTTTGTGTATAGAATGAAAAAGAACATTATTACATCAATCTCTAATAACTAAACCCAGATATGGTTTTATGATAAAATGGTGACTATACAAACATCACATCAATGATGAGAAAATCAGACAGACAATGAACTCAAACCTGGGTTTCGGTTTTGTCTCCACAACATCTGTCTTTCAACCAATCAAGAATATCGTTACGAACAATGTCAATATTGTCATCGGGTTCACCGAACAACATTGAATGCATCATTCCTTGGTAGATTTTCAATGTCTTGTCTTTGCTCTTAGCATCTTCGTACAATTCTCTACTCACCTCAGGATCAGTGACTGCATCAGCACTTCCGTGCACCACAATGAAAGGAATACTCACATCTTTCAGCTTCTTCCCTAAGTATTCTGTTACCCTTAGTAGCTCCATCACTGTACCTAGCCTCGGTTTATCATTGTACCTCATCGGATTTCTCTTCGCAATTGGTTTCTTCTCTTCCACTTTAATCGATTTCTCCAATAGATCCTCTGTTGGAACAATCGCCCAAGTCGGCAAAAATCTAGAGATTGTTATCAGAAACTGATCAATCGGCCATTTAGGTCTCACTTTATCGGATATTCTACACATAGGCGCTACAAGAACCGCTCCATCGAACCCTAACGGATCGGCGAAATGGATCAGAAGACAAATTGCTCCGCCCATTGATTCTCCGAAGAGAAACCGAGGCAATCCCTGATATTTAGAGTTTTGTTTAATCGAATCGAAGAATGAGATGATGTCTTCGACGACGAGATCCACGGAAGGAACATAGGCGCGAACACCGTCGGATCGGCCATGGCCTTCGATGTCGAGAGCGAAGCAAGCGAAACCCATCTGAGCAAGATATATGGGAGTAGACTGGAAAGTCCAGCTGACATCATTGCCGTAGCCATGGACCATGAAGATGAGACCACGCGGGGGAGAAGAGGGAAGCCATGAGCGAGTGAAGAGTTTGAGTCCTCGAGGAGAAGTGAAGAATGATTTGGAGCCGACGATGCCTTTGAGATTGAAGAAGTCTTCTTCTGAAGTGTCTCCCCAGAAGTTGTTCTCTCTTGCAAGTTGTTGATCAGAAGACATCGAGGCCAGAGATTTCTCTTTTCCTTTTCTCTGAAATCTTGTGTGTGTGGTTTTAAGGTTTTTGCTCAATTTGCCTTTACCTTTGAAAAGTCAAAGTTCTATTTGCTTTCTGTTATTATTCTATTTTTTAAAAAATATTAATTTAACGTTATTAAAGATATTTGAAGTTCGACCAGTTAACAAGTCTGGTTCATAAGTCCGGTTAACGTCTTTGTTAATATTTTTGTATCTCTTAGTATATTATTACTAGATAAGGACCCGCGTTTTCTTGCGTTTAAAAAGTTTATTTTTAAATTTTTGATTTATTATATCTTTGTTTTTTGAATAATAAAGTATGCACTATTGTCCGATGTGCAAGAAACACTTCTTTATATAATAAACTTTATTTTTAAACTTTTTTAATATATCATCAAATTTTTTATGATCGTTAGATTTGACACGTACAAAAATCTAATTAATTAGTAACTTTGAGAAATCTTACTTTATATAATAAGATATTATATGCTGAGTACTGATTAATCTCTATATAGATAACTAGATAAGGACCCGTGCGATACACGAGTTTTCTTGCGTTTGAAAAGTTTATTTTCAAATTTTGGCTTTTATTGTATCTTCGTTTTTTGAATTATACAGCAGACACTCTTGTCCGATGTGCAAGAAACCCTTATATATAATAAGATTTACTTTTAATTTTTTAAATCTATAATCAAAATTTTTATGATTGTTAGATTTGACACATGGATGAATCCAATTAATTAGTAACCTTGAAAAACCTTACTTTATATAATATTACATGTTGAGTGCTGATTAATCTCTATATAGATAATTATCTATATGTAATATTTATTTTATAAGTAAGATATTTGTAATTATTTTATTAAATTTNTATATGTAATATTTATTTTATAAGTAAGATATTTGTAATTATTTTATTAAATTTTTTTTTCTTTTAGAATATTAACAACATTATTATTTTTAGATTATGATATAGTTAATTATTTACTATTCTTTTTTATGTTAGAATTCTGTTCCTTCGTATAATAGGATTTCAAATAGATATAAATATTTTATGTCTTAGTTATGATTATCTTTTTTTTTAAATTTTTTAAAATATATCACCGAAAATTTTATGATCGTTGGATTTGACAAGTGGAAGCTTTGAAAAATTATTCTTTATATAATAAGATTCAATTCCTTCATATAATAGGATTTCAAATATATATAAATATTTTGTGATACAATTATAATTATCTTTTTTTTAAAATTTTTTAAATATATCACCAAAAATTTAATGATCGTTGGATTTGTCATGTGGAAGAATCCTGTTAATTACTAATTTTGAAAAAATCTTCTTTATATAATAAATTTTGTTTTCCTTTTAGAATATTAATGACATTATTATTTTTAGATTATGATATAGTTAATTATTTACTATTCATTTTTATGTCAGGATTCGGTTGTTTCATATAATAAGATTTCAAATAGATTTGAAATATTTGGTGTCATAATTATGATTATCTTTTTTTTCTTTTTAATTTTTTTCAATATATCACCCGAAAACTTTATGATCGTTGGAATTGACACGTGGAGAATCTTGCTAAATACTAACTTTGAGAAACTCTTCTTTATATAATAAGATTTCAAATAGATATAAAATATTTTGTGTCATAGTGATAATTATCAACTTTTTTTTAAATGTTTTTAAATATATCACCCGAAAACTTATGATCATTGGATTTGACACGTAGAAGAATTCTGTTAAATACTAACTTTGAGAAACTTTTTTTTATATAATAAGATAGCAATTAATATTCACAATTCTCATTTTGAATAGGATTATGTATGCAAATTCTTTTTTAAATTAGGATTATGTATACAAATTCTCTTTTAGATTAGGATTATGTATACAAATAAATATTTAAGAGATATTTAGATAATTATCTTCTGGTAGGATTATGATCAGAGATATATCTTATTAGATTATGATTTCTTTATAGATAGATTTTATTCAAAATATCATATATATATATATATATCTATTTTTTGTTTTTTTATAAATAATTTTTAATATAATATTTTTCTTTATAATAAGATTAGTAATGAAATTTACTTTTTATTGGAATTAATTTTTTTTAACAATTATTAGATTAGGATTTCTTTATAGATCGATATTATTCAAAATATGATATATATGTATATACCTATAGATTATGATTACTTTTTCTTTTTCGTTTTTTATAAATAAATTTTAATATAATTTTTCTTTATATAATAATTTCTTAACAATTATAAGATTAGTAACAAAAATTACTTTTTGTTAGAATTAATTTTTTAATAATTAATATTCCCAATTTTCTTTTGGATTAAGATATATTTTTAGGTTAGGAATTCTTTTTAGATTAGGATAAGCTAAATATTGAAAATTTTTATTTTAATATCTATTTTATCTATTTTTTGAAAAAGTAAATAAATACAGAAAAATTTCTGATCGTTGGATTTTGACACGTGAAATCTAACTATTAATGAGTAACTTTGAAACCTTCTTTATATAATATGATTATATATATATATATATAATATTTACTTTATAAGTAAGATATTTGTAACTATTTTATTGAATTTTTTTTTCCTTTTAGAATATTAACAACATTATTATTTTTAGATTATGATACTAATTATTTACTATTCATTTCTATGTCATGATTCAGTTCCTTCATATAATAAGATTTCAAATAGATATAAATATTTTGTGTCATAGTTATGATTATCTTTTTTAAAAAACTTTTTTTAAAATATATCACCGAAAATTTTATGATCATTGAATTTGACACATGGAAGAATCCTGTTAAATACTAACTTTGAGAAACCCTTCTTTATATAATAAGATTCAATTGCTTCATATAATATGATTTCAAATAGATAATAAATATTTTGTGATATAGTTATGATTATTTTTTAAAAATTATTTTAAATATATCACCGAAAATTTTATGATCGTTAGATTAGACATGTGGAAAAATCCTGTTAATTACTAACTTTGAGAAACCCGTCTTTAGTGGGCTCGGCTCAGATTTGACAAAGGCTTTGTGTAAATCAAATCAAGAAAAAAAAATCTCTAATACACTAAAATTTTTTTGAGCCTTAAAGTTGGAAAAAAAAAGTTTTGTTTGAGCCTAAATAGTTAAGAAAATTTGGTTTTTGATAATGGGCCATGTGCAAATGCTCATGTTGCACAAGGCAAAAACTGGATCTATTCATTAGCTAGGTCTCTTGTTCTAAATCTCGACCGAGTTACCGGAAAATCGACTTTATAATCGTTGGTCGGTGAATTACCGTGGCGAATTGGACCAAATTGGTGACAAAATTGGGAATGTGAAAAATTTAGAGTTTTTGATGTTTTAATGTTAGAAATCGAGTAATTATAGTTGTATATGTAATGGTTATGCATAAAACATAAAGAAACAGAAGAAAACAATGAAAAACGCAAGAAAATGATAAGAAAAAAATGAAGGTGCCGCTTGATTAGGTTTTTGCAAAGGAGGAAGATGACTTAGCAAAATTTTGAGCAGAGGCTAAGTTTATGTATTTAAACATATGTAACTCGTTCATTGCAATACAAGGAAAACATTCAATCTCAGTTTTCTCTTATATAGTGAGCCTGAACCAACACTTGAAATTTTAACCTGAAAATGTCGACTCGCTATTCTCCTCCCGCCAATTTTTGTTTGGTTTTGATAATCAATTCAGATGCATTCGGTCTTCAGTTGTGTCTAGTGTCCCAATTCAGCCTCTTGAAGAGGTTTATAACATGGTGAGGCACATAGAGGACCTTGGCGTTGGAAGCAGCGAAGCAACGCATCAAGTAACGACTTTTGCAGCCCAAGCAAAACCCTTGAAATACCGAACAAAGGCTAAGGACACCAATACGATGTGTGCTCTTTGCAACCACACAACACATACTTAAGATAGGTGTTTCACTATCATTGGTTATTCCAAATGGTGGGGAGACCGCCTTGAAGGACGAACATTGGTTGGAAAAGGAAGAGAACCAGCGGCGGATGGTCATGGTCAAACAATATATGCAAACCGTGTCTATGTCACTCACGTTGATTCACCGATGGAACATACTAACTATGTCATTACTCACAGTGACAAGGATGAAGTGAAGCTTACCGATGATCAATGGAAGAAGTTAAAGGCTCTTTTGAACTCGGGCAATAAACCATCACCTTCCGCAAAAAGGTTATATCTTGGATACTTGATACGAGCGCATCCCATCATATCAAGGGAAGATATGAGATGTTGTCTGATGTGTGTGACATGCCTTCTGTTTGTTGTTGAAATCTGTTTACTACGTTGATGGATTAAAGTTAGAGTTGATACCAGTTACACAGTTGATGGATGAGAATAACTGTGTATGTTTGTTGGCTAATCAGTATCTTGTGATACATGACCGCAGTTCGAGGATGGTGATTGGGGCGGGTAAGAGAGTTGGAGGCACCTTTCACTTTTGGTGTATGGAGACTGTAGCGGTTGTCACTACAAAAGTGGAGTCTGAGTTTCAATTGTGGTATGGTCGCTTAGAACATCCGTCACCAAAAACTTTTTCCTTGATTCTTAATCTTTCAGTTTCCGTTTCTTCGAATAATGCGTGTAAAGTTTGTCTCTGCGCAAAGCAAACGCGTGAATCTTTTTCATTAAGCAATAATACAAGTTATAATTTGTTTGAGTTAATACATGTTGATGTTTGGGGGCCATATCAGACTCCTTCATACTGTGGTGCAAAGTATTTTATAACGATAGTAGATGATCATACTGGATGTGTCTGGGTGTATCTCTTGAATGATAAGACTTAGGCTCTAGTGCAATTGAATAGTTTCATAGCCATGACTGAAAGGCAATTTAATACTCGTGTATTGAGTGTCTAGAGTGACAATGGTACAAAGTTTATAATGTTAACAACATATTTTGCTCAACTCGGAATCAAACAGGAAACATTATGTGTCGAGACTCCACAGCAAAACGGTCACGTTGAAAGGAAGCACCATCACATTCTCGACGTTGCAAGAGCATCGATTTTTCAAGCAAGACCACCTCTTCAGTTTTGGGGCGAATGTGTTCTAACACCTTACTATTGGAGTAATAGAACACCAAGTTCGTACTCAATGATAAGACACCTTATGAACTTCTTTACAAGCAGCCACCAACGTACTCAAACATAAGAATGTTTTGTTGTCTCGCCTACGCTCATAACCAGTAGAGGAATAGGGATAAATTTGCGTCATGGAGTCGATGTTATATCTTTGTTGGTTACTCGTATAGAAAGAAAAGGTGGAGGTGTATGATTAGGAGAAAGAAGAGTTTTTCATCTCAAAAGATGTGTTTGCTGAGAGTAAGTTTCCGTTTGCAGAAGTAGAGAAGTGTTCATCAAGAAAAGAAGATGTATTGTGGGCACCGATTTCTAATAATTTTAGTTCAAATGATAGTAATATTGGGCTTAGGCCCATCACTATGGGATCAAATCCACCACCGTGTCTTGCAGAGAGCTTTTGGCCAGAGATAAATTAATAAGGCCTAAATTTGAATGATGATTGTGGACCTTCGACTGTGAATGGTGCAGACTCGATATTGGAGATGACAACACCATTAGAGCCTATAAATTTGAGCTCGACGCCTCCACCAATTGCGTCCACGGGAAAAGGACAACGACAAAAAGTTAACTCCATGTTTCTCAAAAATTTTGTGGTTGAACCACGAAAACCAAACACCAATTTGGCTGATGTTGTTAATTCACAGTCAAGTAAATTTTTTACCCTATTGTTGAGCTAAAATCGGTATTCTTGGAGACACATATTGCTTATGTTACTGCATTGATGGAGACTAAAGAGCCAAAATCTTTTTGGGAGACCATGAGAAATAAACGATGGAGAGATCAATGGAATATGAATTTGTAGCTCCGAAAGAGAATTGTACTTGGGACATAGTAGATTTACCTGCTGGAAATAGATCGATTGGCTGCCAATAGGTTTTTAAGGTGAAATTCAAATATGATGGTTCAATTGAAAGATTTAAATCCAGATTGGTGGTTTTGCAAAATAAGCAAATTGAAGGAGAAGATTTTGGTGAAACTTATGCACCAAGTGCAAAAATGGATACAGTGAAGTTGTTTCTTGATGTTGTATGCAAAAAGAATTGGGAAATGTTAGGAAAATACGTCAATTTTCCCGAACGTCAAACTTCCGATCAATCCAAAATTAT
>OVAX01004173.1:0-14714 GCA_900406405.1 Lepidium africanum | reverse complement strand
ATACCGATCAAATCAGGTTTCGGAACTATTTAATATCATTATTATATTCTTTTTATAACAAAACTCAAATTTTCAGGCCTTTGGAAATAAACGAAATTTTAAGACCATTTCTTCAACCGATATGAAATAAACGAAACGGTGACGTTTAGAAATTTATTTGTTTTAGACAAAACCTTTGATTAGCCCTAAAAATTAGTCATATTCGATCACGAAACCTTGTGTCCGCTTGCTAGTTGCTACAATGGCGTTCGCTTCCACCTTTCGCCGTCTCTTTGTCGGATCCAACAGTCTCTCGTCTTCGCCGTCTTTATGCGTTCGCCACTGCTCAACTCTTACGTCTCCCAAGCTCTTCGTTAGCGGTTATTTCCTTTTTTTAAATCGTCTCCAGGTTTTCATCATAATGAATTTCAGTTTTTTCGCACAAAAATTTGGAATTCTGATATGAAAGCTACAATCATTTTAGTCAAGTTGCCTTATATAGATGGTAGGTTTTTTGTACATGTGATCAGTGTGGACCATTTTGAGAAATATTCAAACAGAAGAAGCTCTTTGATTTCTTTACTATCAGTTTCACAACAACAATCTCCTGTCTGGAGTCAGCATGAATGTCCGGATTAACTTGCCAATTTTCCAATTATCTAATAATGAATTAAGTGGAAATCATAACGATGTTTTGAGTTAATGAGTTGCTTTAAGGACAGTTTTTGTTTGATTCAATTGCTATAACTTTGTTTACTGAATTAGACTCTTCTAAGGCCTGAAGATACATATTGTTTTTCGTGCATTATATGATATGTGTATTTGGTGCGTCTCTTAAATAGGTCTCTCCAGACTCACTACAAATGAAAAGCTTCAGGATGCATTCGCTTCTTTTGGGGAGCTCGTTGATGGTAACAGACTCCTCTCTAGTTTTATTCATCATCTGAGTGATCACTGAGCCACTTTCACTAAACAGTCATGGACTCATTTTGCACTCTACTCCAGTTCTTGGATATTCCTAATTCAAGATACAGAGCTTCCAATCACTGTTTTTTTTTGTTTCTTGTGTTACAGCGAGAGTGATCACAGACAGAGAGACGGGGAGATCAAAGGGTTTTGGTTTTGTGACATATGCAACAATAGAAGATGCAGAGAAAGCCAAGGAAGGAATGAATGCAAAGTTCTTGGACGGTTGGGTTATATTCGTGGATCCTGCGAGACCTAGAGAACCAAGACAGCCTCTGCATCAGGAACCGAATCAGCCTTCTTCTGTATCTGGTTACACTACTAACAAAACCATTGGGTGGTGTAAATGAACAAAACCAAACCAATTTATGCATGAAATGAAATTAGATTCTTGGAACCATTCGTCTATTTGGAGCCAAGGACTTTATGTTTTTGAGACATCATATGCTGCAATAATAGGTTACAAAAACTGATTAACAAACACGAAATCATTCTCTGTTTCACTTTAAAACAATTACAACGCAGATCAAGAATAACAAAATCAAATGTTAGATGCAGATCGGAAGATATTTACATAACATTCGTACGAAACAGAACAAGGATTGAAAAGACGAGCAGAGTCTAATACGCAGCGTTTATCTTCTCACAGTCTCCATCCTTTCTCTTCCACGCTGACTCTCCCCTTCCTAGTTAATTGTCTGTACTGTGATGTACTTTTAGGGTTTAAGATTTGATTTTCAGACAATAGTACACATTGATCAATCTGCTGACTCCTGATCTCAAATTCGGAGATTGTTATCAGACGATGTATTCGTGTTCTCATACTCATTTCGCATCGCTCAAGCTTCCAAAGGTCTCTTCTCTCAATCTCGAGGAAGCACTTTACTTTCTCCATTAAGAAGAAAAGTTTGAAACTTTGTTTTTCTTTTCTATTCTCAGAGTTTTGTTGCGTCTTCACGGAGAGAATTAAGAGTGTTCGCAGTGGCGACAAATGTAGAGGCTGGTCATATACCAGCGGCTCCGATTTCTCTACCTGAAGGGTCATGGAATCAGGTTTTGCATTGCATAAAAAAAGGAATCTTTTTAAGGAGTAGCTTGAAAATTCGAAACAAATGAGAATCTTGTTGTTGTTTAGATAACTGGTGGAGTTACAGCTGCCAAAGGGTTTAAAGCTGCTGGTATGTATGCCGGATTACGAGCTTCTGGGAAGAAACCTGATCTCGCTCTTATAACTTGTGATGTCGAAGCTGTAGCTGCAGGTCCAAATCCAATGCTGGCTTTTGTGCTCCTTTATATGTTACTTTTTGTTTGTTCAAATGCAAACAAGTTTCTGACTTCATTTCGAGAATAAAATTCAGGTGTGTTTACAACCAATGTGGTAGCTGCTGCTCCTGTAGTTTATTGCAAAAAGGTTCTTGAGACTTCGAAAACGGTAATACCTCATTATTTGTATTTAGGACCTAGACGAAAGCATTTTTTTAGTTTCTGAGCTTTGAATGGAATCTTTCAGGCACGTGCAGTGTTGATCAATGCGGGTCAGGCCAATGCAGCTACGGTAGTGATATATCCTGAATTCTATATGGTTTTTGGCTATGTATCACTCATTTTTGTTATAATATGTATCAATTTTTTTGATCTTCAGGGTGATGCTGGTTACCAAGATATGATGGATTGTGTTGGTTCTCTTGCGACAGTACGTCTCTGGGGTCTTCCATTCCCATGTCTCCTGCAAAGCGTATATATCTTTCAATGTTGTTCCCATTTGTTTCTTTATTGTTGCAGCGACTTCAAGTGAATCCAGATGAAGTGCTTATCGAGTCAACTGGGGTTATTGGTCACAGGATAAAAAAGGTATAACATATTTTTCTTTTTCTTTATCGTTAAGAAGCGTTCTGATAATGTTGGCATCACTATAGTTTTCACCCATGATCTCAATAATGGTTTGCAGAAAGAGCTTCTTGAAGCACTTCCAACACTAATCAACTCGCTGTCAGAGTCTGTTAATGAGTATGATCTTCTTTCTCTCTCTTTCATATTTTAGGTTACAATCTCCACTCTTTGTATCAGCAACTGGATATCCTTTTAATCAAATCAATATTATCTGCAGGGCAGATTCTGCTGCTGTAGCAATAACGACTACGGATCTTGTAAGCAAGAGCGTGGCAGTTGAATCACAGGTAGGATCAAGAAACTTGATGTAAACTGTTTCTTGCCTTTCATCAATCTTACTCAAGCTTCTCAGGTTGGTGGCATCAAAATTCGAGTTGGGGGTATGGCAAAAGGCTCCGGGATGATCCATCCAAATATGGCTACAATGCTTGGTGTATGTTCTTTAGCCCTTACTTTCATTTGTTTGTCTATCTGTTAAGACACACGCATCGATGTAATGCAAAATCAGTATTTATCTTTCTCAGGTCGTCACAACAGACGCTCTAGTTGAGAGTGATATCTGGAGAAAGATGGTGAAGGTTGCAGTAAACCGAAGTTTCAACCAGATCACTGTAAGTTTCGAACATTGTGCTAGTTGAATTATTATCATTTCCAGGGTCTGATGAAATGAAAACATGGTCTTTTATAGGTAGATGGGGACACAAGTACTAACGACACAGTCATTGCTTTGGCAAGCGGGCTATCTGGATCACCTTCTATATCTTCTTTGGACTGTAACGAAGCCACACAGCTTCAGGCCTGCCTTGATGCGGTATATATATATATTGTTTTTGTTATTGCCCTAACAGTTTGTTCATAAGCTGGACTTAACATCGAACTCTAAATATATATAAATCTTTTTCAGGTGATGCAAGGACTGGCTAAATCAATAGCTTGGGATGGTGAAGGCGCAACATGTCTCATCGAGGTTAACAAAATGACTTTTTTTCCAACTCGTTTATTGAGAGCAAACTTTAACAGATAAGACAAAATCACCAGATAACTGTAAAAGGAACAGAAACTGAAGCAGAAGCAGCTAAAATTGCACGCTCGGTGGCTTCCTCTTCACTGGTTAAAGTATGAGATCAGATACAGATGAATGATATTATCATAGTGAGCATTCTTGTTTTTAACCAACTGTAAACGCCTGTTGTGACAGGCAGCTGTTTATGGGAGAGATCCGAACTGGGGACGCATAGCTGCAGCTGCTGGTTATGCTGGGGTTCCTTTCCAGATGGATAAGCTTAGGATATCGCTCGGCGAGTTCTCACTCATGGAAAGTGGTCAACCTCTTCCCTTTGACAGGTTTGTCTTGCAACTGATTTGTTTCCCAATAGTATAATGAAGTTAAATATGTTCTTACACACATGTATATATACAGGGATGGAGCCAGTAACTACCTCAAGAAAGCTGGTGAGGTTCATGGAACAGTTGCAATCGATATATCCGTAGGTAGGAGCTTTTGACCAGCCCTAAATTAGATGAACCATAGTACCATACATAGTGGACCTGAGTGCGGTATTTTTCCCATGAACAGGTGAAGGAGCAGCCACCGGAAAGGCGTGGGGGTGCGACCTTAGCTATGACTACGTCAAAATCAACGCTGAGTACACAACCTAAGACTGAAACCAAGAAACAGAGTTTCTTGTGCTATTGTTGTATCATCTTCTCAATTTATAAACTGATTTTGCATCAAAAATAACAAATAATCCAATAAAAAGTACCATTAATTTTCACAAAAATGACAAACAAAAGCCACAAACTTCAATAACTTCACAATAGTATCAAGGATCATCCATTACCCATAAGAAAGTTTGAAACTCAACAGGAAAAAACAGAGTTTTTATTACATACTGGACAGAAGGAAGCCAAGCTCGTAGAGGTGCTTGGTTATTTGCAGGCAATGCCGTTCAAGAAGATGCTGCAACTATAGGCATTTGAGTAACCCATTCAAATTTGTCGCGACTGTGTTTGCGAGAAGCTTGCTTCTTATCTTTGCTGCTGCCACCACGTGAGGAAGAGTTGTCTTTGCTTTTATGCCCTTTCTTTCCGGTCTTCCTGTGGTTGTCTTTGCTTTTGGATTTATGCTGCTGTTTCTTGATTCTTGTGTGCGAGGCTATTGACGGAGGAGGATCATAAACATCAGCCGCCCATGAAACATTCGACTTTGTCAGCGACAAGCCATACTTCTCTCGACTGCCTTTAATGGCTGGGATGAGAACACTTGGTGTCTGTTGCAATTCATGAATCAGGTGAGTAAGCATCAGCATGGCATACAAAATACACCCGTTGGCCCGAGAGATTTAACAAGAAATTTTATTTTGAAATCAATCTTACTGAGAGAACACTAACCTCCGAGGAATCTAAAAAATCCTTACATAAGTACAAACTATGGAACTTCAGAAACACTCTGATTTCTTGAATCAAATGTTTTCTCATTGTTTGGAATATATGTATATGGACTCTAGTACACTTATCAATTAGAAAACTTTCTGGAGCAGTTCCGGAAAACCTACGGGATACACTATGCATCAACGACCAAGCCTAGGCAAAATAACTAATTACTGTAATCTTTCAACCTCCAAAAGATGGTATTAAGCTATCAACTACTCAACTTGTACTTCAGTAACGAAATCTGAGGATAAAATTAGTAGATAGTTAACCAGTCTCTTTAATGACACAAGCTGACTTACAGTCGTAATGTTCTTATCCTTATCTTCATTATCTGAAGAGTTGGGACTTGAAGTGGATTTGCCGAAATCTTCATCAGCGGTTTTTTCGTTCGCAGTTTGGTCTGTATAACCAGTTTCATCTCCATCAGACTCCTGCGAATCTTCAGATCCAGAAAGCGAGGTATGCTTCGAGGCTTCACAACATTGCGTGGGACTCAAAGCTGAAATGCCAAACTTTGTATCTTTGGAATCCAATTCACCACAAACAGAGCTCATATCCAAGAACAGCAGAAGATTGTCAGAGTAGTAATAATAACTGCATAAACAAGTTCAAGGTTATCGTGAGTAAATGATCACACCACGGAATCTCAAATTTGATTCCCTCTAATTGCATGAAATAGAACATAAACTTTGACATAATCTATCATGGACAAAGCAACCCAAATGAACAAAAATTAAGGCCATCAGAGTCATGAAGAAGGAATTTTCTCACCTTCTTGGGTCAGAGGGAAATCGAGCACCACCAAAAGTGAAAACACTAAAGATCAATCAAAGATTGTGTGTCCGACGATTTCAATCACGAACGTGAAGGAGGTAGGACGAGAGAAGGAAGATTAGAAAAGAACAAAGAGAAGTGAGATCGAAACGTTAACTAAGATTACCACGCCAATCACACTTTTCAAGAGGTTTCAGACGATGCGAACATAAACCAGAATGATAAGGAGTCAACGAAGGAATCAAAGAGAGCAGGAGGAGAACGAGTAGCTTAGAGGGCACCGAAGGCATTATTATCTATGCTCTTCGAAACCCTATAACGGAAAATAACCCTAATTCTCGAATTTCGAATCCAAGAAATCGCAGAGATCTCAGAACTTTGATGCAGAAAGAAAACACCACGAGACAGATATAGAAATGATTCTCCAAAAACCCAGATATACAAAACGAGCTGAGAAACCTTAAAATCGGATCGTGTAAACCAGAGAATCAAGGAGAATCATATCCACAACGAATCTCACGCTTGAGGAGGAAGATAAAAAAAAAAAAGCTAATTAGAGAAAATGAAGACGAAGAAGGAAGAACAGAAATGATTAAACGATATGATGATGACGTTTTAAAACAATAAAAACAACGAACAGTGTCAGGCCGTTAGATGTGTAGCAACCTAACCTTCAGATTGATTCACGACCGTACACGTGTCCCTCTACACGTAAGACTTTTCTTTATGGGCCCTGATATTTTTCTTTTGGAACTAATGGGCTTCAACAATAAAATGCTGTTTTAGGGGTCTCATGATTTGACGGCATATTGGTGACGTTTTGATGAGAATTGAAATACAAAGTGAATTTGATAATGACCATACAATCGAAACTAGTGTCTAATAAATCCATTGTCAACATTTCAGATCAAGATGACAGAGTCGCTTCCTTACACCAACACCTGCAATTCTAATCTACATAGGATACGGTTTTATGAACATTGCCGTACAAATTATTTTCAATGCCATTATACAAACAGATTCCATCATTTTCTGTGAAAGAAAAGATAATTCGACTAGCTAATTCGCAAGTGTTTTTGGGCATTGACGGACCAATTTGAATATATGAAAAAGTTAATGGCAAGATTTGCAATTATCTAATTTTCTGGGACTCGATAGATAAAATACGTACAAAAGCATTGAAGGGAAGAATCAATTCATCGATTAATTCCAAAACAGTAGATTCATCAATAATTCACGAAACCCTAAAGATCTAAAGAAAGAGAGACTGAACAAACATTAAATCGAAAATGTATAGAAACCCTAAGAGCTGGTGAATTTGGTAACCGCCTTTGTGCCTTCAGAAACGGCGTGCTTAGCGAGTTCTCCAGGCAACACAAGTCTCACGGCGGTTTGAATCTCCCTAGATGTAATCGTTGGCTTCTTGTTGTACCTAGCGAGCTTAGAAGATTCCTGAGCGAGTTTCTCGAAAATATCATTGATGAAACTGTTCATGATCCCCATCGCTTTTCCGGAGATTCCGATGTCTGGGTGCACCTGCTTGAGAACCTTGAAGATGTAGATCTTATATGTCTCGATGCTCTTCTTCGATTTCTTCTTCTTCTTGTCGCTTCCTCCGGCTTCTTTGCTGATTTTCTTCTCCGCCTTTGGCCTTTTCTCTGCCGGGGCTTTCTCCGCTGGTTTCTTCTCCGCTGCCTTGGGCGCCATTAGAGATGATGGAGGAATGTGACTTTAATCTGATTGAATAGGGAGTACGCGAAATACGTTTAGGAGTTGTGTTGATGATGAACAATCAGAGAATGTGATTTGTTTATATAGAAGTTCATGATTGCTTGTAATTGGGTATCTATGTTTCACAAGGATCGATGACGTGGCGTTAGTCAATGAACGGTTGAGATTATTTAGGATCTCTAACATCTGCCGTTAGGTTGGACCTGAATGTAAGCCCAAGGCCCGTAAATTGTGAGACTAACAACAACAGTTTCAATTACAAAAGTTCACGACACATATTGACTAGTTAAAAATTACTCTTTATTTATTTATTTATTTTTATCATATTTCAAGTCAAATTTTAACGAACGTCTAAGGCGATAACCTTGGAGACAGCTAGGGTTTCGTCTTTCGAGCTTAGTAATGCTACAATGGTGGACTTGGTTGACAAAGGACATCCTCCAGGGGATCCTCTAGGACAGGTGACGTCATGGGCAATGAAAGTTAAAGTTTCAAACAGTGGGAGACGTTTAAATCCAGAAGAGGCTGTTCCCAAAGAGTTTGTTGAACCTAGGGTTTCTTTGGATTTTCTTGATGGTGAAGAGGGTGAGCCGAATATTATAGTGAATAAGGAAGTTGTGGATGCTTTGAAAGGATTATGGAAGAATTGCTTAATTGTGAAGGTGCTTGGTAAAGGTTTCTCGATTACCACTATGACACGTAATCTTCGGGAGCTTTGGAAACCGAATGGAGCAATGCACGTAATTGATCTTCCGAGGCAATTTTTCTTAGTTCGCTTTGAGGTCATGGAGGAATACATGACAGCTTTGACTGGAGGGCCATGGAAGATTTTTGGCAATTACTTGTTGGTGAAGTCTTGGTATGCAGATTTCAACCCTTTATTGCACGAGATCGTTACTACTCCTGTTTGGGTGCGTTTATCAAACATCCCAGTTTACTTCTACCACAAGACAGTTTTGGAAAAGATTACTCGGGGTTTAGGTTCTCCAATCAAAGTTGATATAAACACGCTTAGTTTTGAAAGAGGGAGATTTGCTAAGGTTTGTGTGGAAGTTGATCTTCACAAACCTCTCAAGGGTACAGTAAAACTTAATGGTGAACATTTTTTCGTCTACTATGAAGGTTTGTCTAATATCTGTTCGAGATGTGGGGTTTATGGCCATGCGGTTGGACAGTGTAGTCAGCCACCGAAAGTGTCTGGTGTTGCTAGTGAGGCTTCGGAATCCAATACTTCAAGCGTTATTCCCGTACCCTTTACTACTCCTGTAACGTCGACCGTTGTTAATCCTACTTCAGTTGATGGTTTTACAGAGGTAAGAAGGAGAAATCGTAAATCCTTGAGTAAGAATGGAACTGGAGGAAGCAATCAGGTGCTCAAGTCTGGTAGTGGTAATCATGTTGCTCCGTTGTGAAGGCTTCTCGTAGTGTTAATTTATCTAATATATTCAATAAGCTTGAGAATTAAAATTCAGATGCCACTTTGGTTGATAGCTCAATGATTCCCTCCAATACAGCTATTTCTAAAGTGTATACGGTGCAGCCTACCCCAAGTGCTATGGATAATATGGTTCATGAAACAGCAGGTGTAAAGGAACCTTCCTCCTTTGGAAAGAATATTACTAATGGAAAACAAGAGACAAGGTCATGCGCTATTGATTCGTTACAGAAGTTAGTTTCTAGATCATCTTTAACCAAACCAAAATTCAAGACTGCTAAACCTGTGAAGGATCTTGTTTTTGGCCCGGTTTTGACCGATTTAGCTTTCTCACATGCGGGTAAGAGACTTCGAATGGATAGTCCTGTCGATCGGGAAGCTAAAGTGCCAGATGAGTCTATTCCTGCAGTTAATTCTCAGAAGGTCACATCTGTTATCTCTAATCCAGAATCGAGTATTCCCCCTCTGGCTCATGATATCACGTCTCCACCCATTAATAGAGGTAGTGATGTGCGGTCTATGGATATGAAGTCTGGTGACTCAGAGTCACCTCTTGCATAACGGGACTCCCCGGTAGTTCTCGCCTCTTTTATTTCATTCTTTATAATGAATTGCTTATTTTGGAACTGCTGGGGGGTCAATAAACCATCTTTTTGCCGTTCAGTCCGTTATTTACTAAAGACGAATAAGGTGGATATTATTTCCTTGTTTAAGACACATGCTAGTGGAGATAAATCATTGTCTATCTGTCGTAATTTAGGTTTTGATGGTTCCTTTCAAGTTGATGCCGTAGGTCAAAGTGGTGGCATCTTGATTTTATGGAAGTCGGACATTGGAACTGTTTCGGTCATGAACTTTTCAGAGCAATATGTTCACATTCGGGTGGACAAGGATGCTGAGTCCATGCATATGATTTCTGTTTATGCAGCTCCCTTTCCTTCTCGTCGTAGTGGTATTTGGGATGCTCTTGCTACTGTTATAAATCCTCTCATTGAGCTAGTTCTTGTTGGTGGGGATTTTAACACAATATTTCGTCTTGATGAAAGAACAGGTGGTAACGGGAGACTCTCTTCGGATTCTTTGCTGTTTGGAGAATGGATTAACGATTTATCTCTTATAGAAATAGGTTTTCGCGGTACTAGTTTCACTTGGAGGAGAGGTTGTGACAGTAACGTACTTGTGGCCAAAATACTGGATCGGATTCTATGTTCTGCCCATGCTCGCCTTAAATGGCATGATGCTTTTGTGACGCATCTGTCTTTCTTGTCTTCTGACCATGTTCCTTTGCTGCTCCAGCTTTGTCTTGAAGTTTGTCGAAATCCTCGTCGACGTCCTTTCAGGTTTGAAGCAGCATGGTTGACTCACGATAGTTTTAAGGAGCTGCTACACTCTTCCTGGAATTCCTTTATCTCTACGAATGAAGCTCTTTGTCATTTGGAAGGTTCCCTTAATAGGTGGAATAGAGAAGTATTTGGTAATATTCATCAGAGAAAGTTTTTTAGGAAATTAAGATGGTGCAAGAGCAAATTGCCTCTGGTCCTACTGATATATTACTTTCGAGAGAATCAAAATTATTGAAGGATCTTGATGTAATTCTTGAGCAGGAAGAAATTCTATGGTACCAAAAGTCGCGGGAAAAATGGATCACACTTGGTGATCGTAATACGAAATTTTTTCACACTTCAACTATAATCCGAAGGCATCGTAATCGTATTGATTTGCTACGAGATGAGAATGGCACTTGGCTTTCGGATCTGGAACTAGTTGAGGCTCACGCTATTAGCTTTTTTAAGCGCTTGTACTCTCTTGATGATGTTGAGTCTGTTGTGGAGAAGTTACCGGCTTTGGGTTTTCCGGAGTTATCTGATGCTGATCTGGCATTATTATCTCGATCTTTTTCACCATTAGAGATTGAAAATGCAATTCGAGGTATGGGCAGACACAAAGCTCCTGGTATTGATGGTTATCAACCTATATTTTTCAACAATGTTAGGGTATTGTGGGGCCTTCCTTGGTCCGTTATGCACTTGAGTTTTTCAGTTCTAGGATTCTTCCGCAGGGTGCTAATGATGTACTAATCTTGTTATTGCCCAAAATTTCGAAACCTGAGAGTATCAAACAATTTAGGCCAATTAGCTTGTGTAATGTTTTATTTAAAACTATCACTAAAGCTATGGTCTTGCGTCTGAAACCTCTTATGTAGAAAATCATTGGTCCAACTCAAACGATTTTTCTATAAGGAAGATTAAGTTTAGATAACATTGTAGTTGTGCAGGAAGTTGTACACTCGATGCGTGCAAAGAAAGGATGGATGCTTCTCAAACTGGACTTAGAAAAGGCCTATGATAGTATCCGATGGGACTTCCTTGAGGATACCTTACTTGCCATTGGTCTTCCTATCAAGTGGGTTACTTGGATTATGCAATGTGTTTCGAACCCGTCAATGACTTTGCTTTGGAATAGGGAGAAAACTGAGAGCTTTTCTACCTTTTGGGGTCTCCATCAGGGAGATCCTCTTTCTCCTTATTTGTTTGTTCTTTGTATGGAACGTCTTTGCCATCTTATTGATTTGGCGGTTGATGATCGGCAATGGAAGCCTATTTGTTTATCTCATGGGGGCCCAAAACTCTCCCATATTTGTTTCGCTGATGATATCATCCTTTTGGTCGAAGCTTCTGTGGCGCAGATACAAATTATTCGTGATGTTCTTAATCACTTCTGTTCAGCTTCGGGTCAAAAGATTAGTATTGATAAATCCAAACTTTTTTTCTCCGCCAATGTTGTTGATGATCTAGGAAGGAATATAAGCACAGAAAGTGGGTTGAAACCTACGTCTGATCTTGGCAAGTATCTAGGAGTTCCTATCTTACATAAGCAAGTGAACAAAGATACCTTTATAGATATCATCGAAAGACTTTCTTCAAGACTTGCTGGCTGGAAGGGTAGGTTCCTTAGTCTTGCTGGAAGGATCACTTTAACTAAGTCTGTAATCTTATCTATGCCAGTTCACCCCATGAGTGTTGTTATTCTTCCGAAATCAACACTCAATCAGTTAGATCGTATTGCTCGATCTTTTGTGTGGGGCAATTTTGAAGGCTCTCGCAAGCAGCATTTAATCTTATGGGATTCGTTGTGTCGTCTGAAGAATGCAGGTGGTATTGGCCTTCGGAAAGCTTTCGACATGAATCTTGCTTTAATCTCAAAAATGGGTTGGCGTTTGATTCATGATGATGTGGTTTTATGGGCCAAAATTATTCGAAGTAAATATAAGGTTGACTCCTTTGGCCTTTCTTCGCTGAATATTTTGCAGAGACCTGGTTCTACAATTTGGAGAAGTATCAACCATGGTGTTTCTCGAGTGATAATCCCGAATATAAGATGGATTGTTGGTTCGGGTTGTCATGTTAAATTTTGGACGGATGCTTGGATTTTTGATCAAACTTTGATCAATTTTACTACCAGTAATATTCCTAATTCACTTATACATACCTCGGTAGCGGACAATTGGGACTCTATTTTAGGATGGAAGAAACAGAACATTGAACCTTTTGTAATGAATCGGACCTTCCTCCAACTTCTTGCGCACGTTGTAGACCAGGTTACGGGTTCGTCTGATAGATTAGCGTGGGGTGGTTCTGTGATGGTCGTTTCTCTGTTTCATCGTCTTATAAGGTGCTCACAGTTAATTCTATACCAGGAACTAACATGAAACTTTTTTATAGTTCCTTGTGGAGTGTCCTTGCTCCTGAACGTATACGAGTCTTCTTGTGGCTGATTTCTCATCAGGTAATCATGATAAATATGGAAAGACTCAGGCGTCACTTGTCTACTTCAGGTCTTTGTCCAGTGTGTAGATGTGATAATGATTCTATTCTATATGTCTTCCGAGATTGTGGTTCCATCAAGGGTATTTGGATTCAGATTATTCCGGCTCAAGTCCGTAATGTTTTCTTTGAACAATCGCTTTTGGAATGGCTCTTCTACAACCTTCAGAGTAATGTAGTCTCTGCTCAATGGTGTACGATGTTCGCTACCACTCTATGGTGGGCTTGGAAGTGGCGCTGAGGCTATGTTTTTGATTCACAAATGAAATGTAGGGATCAAACGCAGTTTATTCGAGATAAAAGTTGTGTAAAATTTGATGCTTCTAATGCTGTTTCGGCGAATAGCTCTCGTGCTGCTAGAGTGGAGAGGATGATTAAATGGAATCCACTTGATCCGGGTTGGATTAAAATTAATACTGATGGGGCCTCTCATGGTATTCCGGGTTTGGCAACAGCTGGGGGAGTTCTTCGGGATTCGGAGGGTAGATGGGTACATTGTTTCGCTCTTAACATTGGTATTTGTTCGGCTCCAATGGCGGAATTATGGGGCGTGTATTATGGCTTGTTTCTTGCTTGGGATCACAAAGCTACCCATGTCATTTTAGAGATCGATTCAGAGTTAGTGGTAGGTTTTCTAAAAAAAGGGATTGGTGATTCCCATCCCTTATCTTTCCTAGTACGTTTATGCTATGACTTTCTTTCGAATGACTGGTCAGTCCGTATCTGTCACGTGTATAGGGAAGTGAACTGTCTTGCGAATGGTTTAGCTTACTATGCTTTCTCTCTTCCTTTAGGTTTTCATTCTTTTCCTTTAGCTCCTTCTGAGATTCTGTCTTTTCTTTATGCGGATAATATAGGTGCTTGTAGTTCACGTTTGACTCCTCTGTGAGTTTTTATTTATGATTAATGCCTTGGGGAGGGCTTTTCTCCCTGTTTTCCGACCAAAAATATTTCAAGTCAAATTTTACATGAAGAACGAACAATATCTATGACTATTTCTTGTATATAATATGCTAATTAGTTTAGCTTATGTTGTAGCATTCGAAATTTCAATAAGTTTTGGGTTGAATATCAATTTAAAATTTTGGATTTACGTGGGTGTTTCTGATCAATGCGAAAGATAGTGATAAATACTTTGAATAGTAAGAAATGTAAGAAGTGAAGTGTAAACAGGTGAGATAATTTTGCAGATTTTTGTGTTGTTAGTTCCAGCAATTTCAGAATCATTAACGACAAGAAAAAAAGTTTTTTTACCGAATCGAATCTCATGTTACATAATAAGTGCTGTATTTATATGGTTTCATTTTTGAACCCTAAACCTAAACTGTTGGGTTTTCGATTGCATCTCTAGCAGGTTTTGGGCTTATGCAAGTTAGGCCTTGTTTATGTTATCACATTATCTCTTAATGGAACCTCTCACCGAGGCATACCAAGCTTCGGTTAAGGACTTGGGAACTCGTATATCTTCTTGTTTACAAAGTCTAAAGTAAGCTAAGAGGAGCAGTCTCGTTCAATCACACATGTTCCCTTCCCATATTCTCTAACAATCTCTTTGCTCTTTCTACTTATTTTTAACCATTTTTATTTATGGATGTGGATTCCTTCTTTATCATGGTGGGAATTAGTCCTGGGCATAATACCCGAAACCCGAAACCCGACCCGAAACCGACCCGAACTTTTGA
>OVAX01004172.1:0-14718 GCA_900406405.1 Lepidium africanum | reverse complement strand
GAGTATGGAGAGCCAGATTTGCTAGATCGGATGTGATGTGGTGAGAAGCTCCGCTGTCAAGTAGCCAGGAGGATGAATCAGGCGGAGGAACTGAGATGTTGTAGGCACTAGGGGACCATNAACTAAGATGTTGTAGGCACTAGGAGACCAGCCATTGTTAGAACGAGGTTGAAAAGAGTTTGAGGAACCTTGCTGTGAAGACTGAGAAACAAGACGAAACAACGGACATCGTTTGGCGCTGTGACCCTGAGTGCCACAAGCTTGGCATTTCCCAAGGTATGGACGTGACAGTCGTTGTTCTGACTTGTTGTTGCGATTTTGAGTGTTGTTTGGACGAGTCTCCTCATTGTTGGGTTTCCAGTGACGAGTTTTGTTTTGAACCAGATTGGCAGTTGCTGGAAAGGAAAGAGAGGACGACACTGCTGTTGAAAGTTGGAGTTCACGATTCAACAGCTTCTCATGAAGTTCTGCAAAGGAGATGAGAGTGTCATGATTCTGCACAGCGTCAATAACAGGTTTGAATTCGTCACCGAGGCCATCGAGTACGGCATCAGTGAGATCTTCCGGATCAAGTGGACTACCGAGAAGAGCAAGGGCATCAGCTTTGACTTTGATCTGTTGCATAAACTCATCGATAGATTTANTGATCTGTTGCATGAAATCATCGATAGATTTTGTGCCTTTAACACAATGTTTCAGTTGTTGTTTGAGTTGCTTGATGTGACCTCGTGTGGGTTTTGCGTAGGTAAGGGCGAGAGTATTCCAAGCTTCAAGCGTGGTGGTGGAGGTTGCAATCAGCGGTTGGAGAGCATGTCAATGGATCCAATGAGAGCACTGTAGAGAAGAGAGTCTTGACGTTGCCAGAAAAGGAAGTCTGGGTTGGGATTGGCGACACCATTGGTGACCACAACAGGAGAAGGAGGTGAGATTGTAGCATCGATGTAGCTGAGGAGATCATAGCCACGAAGAAGAGACTTGATCTGAATACTCCATGTGAGATAGTTGGTGGAGGAGAGTTTGGTAACATTTACCATATTGAGGGAAAGTGGAGATGGCGTTTCCGAGCTTTGAACCACGGTGGGTTGAAGGGAAGGGGAAGGAGTGGATTCCATTGAAAGAGGAAAAAAAAAAAAGGAGGAGAGGATATGTTGTTGTTAAACAGAGAGCTCTGATACCATGTGGAGATTAAAGGTAATGATCTCTTGCATATCAACGATTGAGAGAGTAAAGAGGTTCATATACACAGAGAGATGGTTACAATTATAGAAGGTATTAAAGGTAGAGATATGTAAGCAGATACTTAGGCTATAATTTAGGGATTATGATACTTCTTTCCTATATTAATTTGGTATAAATGAATATTATCCGAACTACTCAATACCTAATATAATCCAAAATTTTTGCATTTTAGTTAATTTTGGTATAATTTCAAAGTAAATACCCGAATTCCAAATAAACCGAACCGACCGGAAGCGTAGTAACTAAAAGTCGCAGGCCTAGTTGAACCATCGGATAGTACATGAAATTGAAACCAGAATTGAACCATCGGATAGTACATGAAATTGAAACCAGACTAATGACGGAGCTTCTATGATGTGTTCCTTACATGTGGATATATTTATATTAAAGGATCCATCAATCATCAAAATATCAGTTATTATTTTTTAATAAAGTCTTGTGGTCAATTTGCACAATCATTCTTAATTGAAATTGAAATACGTGTATTAATACATCTAATTTACAACTTTATGCAATTACTTTGGTCAACTGCAACGAAACTTGCACATATATCAACCTCACAGTCATGAGCAAATGATTTTAAATTAGAAATTTATGATTTATCAAAGTTTTCTTCGATCCCAACCAGTGAGCACTGACTTGTATGCCCTTTCACATATTTTCTCAATTTCTCTTATAACAACGAAATTTCCTTTGGTCCATGTACTTTTTAAAACCTGACTAAAATTTTGTTTTTGTCGACAAGTTTACTTTTTTATATTAAACTTTTTGGGAGCAATGAAAATGAACATTTCCTTTGGTCCATGGTACTCTTTTAAAACCTGACTAAAATTTTGTTTTTGTCAACAAATTTTTCCCTTATATTCAAGTTTTGGGAGCAATGGAAACAGCGAATAGTTAGTCCGCATTGTTATAGAAGGTTGTTCCGTGATTATTAATACTCATACGTAAACAGTTTTTCATGTGAGTGAGTTTAATAAAATATAAATGTTGTTGACAAAAAAAAAAGGTGACGAATAGTTTATCCAAATACAATCACTCGATCTCTAGTCGTAGTTTTCATAGTAATCTTTTTTCTTTTGGGTTTTCTCCCGAGAATTTTTTTGTTTTCACCGCTTACAGTTATTTCTGTATTTCAATCGTATCTCATGGAGAATGCTTGTATTCTCCCGATCTTGTCACCTTTGTATCTTTCTATTGGTTTAATCTTAATAAATGAGAAAAAAAAATACAATCACAAGATAATCTTCACATACTAAAAGCTAAAAGATATACTCTATAATGTAAAGAACGAATGATAAACATAAAAGAGACTGAAAATAAATTTGTGAATCGAGTGAAATCTTTTTGTGCACAAGAGAAAATATGCCACTACTCTGAAGTAAAGACTCTTTAAAATTTCTGAACTAATTTTGTGAAACCCATTTTTGTCATTTGGAATGAAATCAAACATAGCTTCTAATTATGTGGGTAAACAGAAAAAAAACCAGGCTACTTTTTTTTTTGTCACTCTTACTCTTATAATTGGATTGTCAAGCCCCGATTCATAGCCAAAGTCCATATCCTAAAATCTCTTTTTTCTTTCCCCTAGCATCAGGAAGAAATCGAACCAGTGTGCTTGAAGATTTGTAAAGTAACCACTACCACTGGATTATCTGTCCTCAGCAACGAGACTAATTATTTTGTTAATTTCTTTGAAAAGATTATTAATTAACATTTAGAGTGAAATCAACCTACCACCAAAAAAAAAAGGTTATTGGAAATGAAGGTTCCATAAATATATAAAAATTTGAGATAATAGGGGGGACATGATTATAGCCAAGGTATGAATGAGAAAATAACGTACATGAATAAAGGACCCAATTAACGTTGAAAATTTTGGCAATAAAATATATATATTTAAGGATCAGCCAATCAAGTTATAATCACGACGAAATCAAATCATGTATAAATACTAATGGCTGATAGATCCCTCAGACAAAAGAGTTTTGCTTGGTCTTTCCTCTCTGCTTCTTAGTTTCTTCCTCCATCTTCCAATTCTAATCCGAAATACAAAAAACGAAATTGGAAAAAAAAAAGAATCACTTTCTCTAATTTTATGATCATAAAAGATTACTCAAAACAGAGTAAGTAAACTCGAGAGCTTTGTGTTGTCTTAATGGGAAACTTCTGTCCAGGATCTGGATCTTTAACTGTTCAACATGAACAAAGTCCTGTCTCCACAAAACCAATCCCAGGTTCATAAACACATTTCTCTGTATCCTTCTTTTTGTACTTTTGTTTCTTCCTAAATCCAAACACTTTAGATCTAAATTCTCCTTTCTTTTTCTCTTTGGTTTGGATTTTTTGGTACTCTAATGATTTTATTGAGTCCTTGACTTTAAGGGAAAGCAAACTTTTTTCTAGGTTTTTTTTTTGTGTTCTCATTTGTGAAAATGTCAATGGTTACTCTGTTTCGTTGATGTTAAACTTTAATAATGGAAGTTTCAATCTAATAACAATATTTTTTTGTTTCTTTATGTATTGTAGTGAGACATGTACAAAATCCAGATATTAAAAGAGCTCCTCCGGCGATGATGACGATTCCGGCGACTAGAGAAACAGTACAAAAACCGAGATCTATCGATAATCCAACTCGTGATAAACCTCAACAGAGACCAAGATCCGTGGAAAATGCACCAAGATCCATCGAAAACGCACCAAAACCCGTCGATAAGCCGCCATTAAAGCCGGTGGAAGAGAAAACGTTATCAGGGGAAGGGAAAAAGTCAGTGCCACCAAGTGGGAAGATAGTGACACCAAATTTAAAGATGTTTACATTAGTAGAACTTAAGACATCAACAAGGAATTTCAGACCAGAATCAGTGATCGGAGAAGGTGGATTTGGACAGGTTTTTAAAGGATGGGTTGAAGAAAAGAGTTTAGCTCCGTCGAAACCTGGTGTCGGAATTCCAGTCGCCGTTAAGAAATCACATCCTGATAGTGAACAAGGGTTACATGAATGGCAGGCAAGTTACTTCAAATCCTTCTCTTTCTCTATAAAATTAAATTTGCATTAAAACAATTAAAGATTCATATTAAAAGTTAAAAAAAACATTAAAAGATTCTAATTGTAGCAAAAAAGGGTAATTTATGTCTTAAATTTTCCTTAAGCATGTCATTTGTGTAACATAACAACAAATATAACATAAGTAAGTTAGACAAATTGGTTAATGCTCACTTTCACATCGATTTTCACCGAAGTTTGATTCTAGATAGATTTATAATTTTGTATAAAGTTTAAAATTTGAGTTATACACCGAGTTTTGTCAATCTAATTGTTGAGAAAAAAGAATAAACATAATATTATAATGAATATAATAGTTTTACTTTTAAGGTTTTGCATTTGCTTAAAAAACAATTCAACTTTATATTTTTTGCGATGTTTTATTTTCATCTTTTAAAATGCAAACAGTAAACCAATTTGAAAATAATGAATGAGTCAGAAAATTCATACACATAAATCTGGTAAAATAAAACTACTATACTCCTTTCTAACATTTTATGTTACATTTTAGCTTGGTACTTGTCATCTACTTGCTAATAATATCAGAAATTTTCGATGTATGAACGGCTGCTAAAAGTTCATAAATTCATTTAAATTGTTTAGACTTTGTAGTGTTTTATTTTTCTTTAAAACATGGTAAAAATATTTGGAAGTACTAATAACTGAATAATTAACATTGTACCATCGCCGGTCTCACTAGAAATCAAAGTAAATATTATATTTTACTTGTTCATTTGCTTTAGTACCTAAAAAATAGAAGTCAATCTGACAATAAGCCAAAAAGCGAAGACGAAGTCAATGGGAATATTACATCAATTTAGTTAGAAAGAAACAATACATATTAAATTGTCAATGAGATATATTATTCAATGAGATATTGTCTAACTTATGGTGACATGATTCGATGTTTTCTTGCATTGGCGAGTGTGAAAATAATTTTCATCATTTATGTTACGTGTCTCCAGCTACAAAATTCCCTTCTAGCTCATAATTATCAAATAAAAATTTGTGAAAAGAACATTCACAACCATATATATTGTAGATATATAGATCATTAAATATAATATTGGAACTAATATCTTTATGATAACATGTAATCTTTGACCTAGCCATCGTCAAGAAACCATGATAATAAAAAAATATATATATATATATATATATATCAGCTTTTGAATTATACATAAAATAATCTAACTATTTATATATTTTATTATATAATTAATTAAACGGACAAGATTTAATTTATAGGGTAAGTAAACACCAAATCATACCACATAGAAACTATGAGACTTTTTAAAGGTAGCGACATGGTTTTAACCATATA
Source organism: Lepidium africanum (assembly GCA_900406405.1). Lineage (NCBI taxonomy): Eukaryota > Viridiplantae > Streptophyta > Magnoliopsida > Brassicales > Brassicaceae > Lepidium > Lepidium africanum. The sequence goes on along the minus strand of OVAX01004172.1, from coordinate 9,109 downwards.
ACTAAATGTACTTTTCCATTATTCTAAAACAAAGTAGTATTAGATCAGAGAATATATACTTTTATGATTAAATGTTTACTTATGTGACTTTGTTACCAAGAATTATTCGCATGGCCCTAGGTAGTATGAATTATGGATATAATCTTATCAATCTAATTGTTGAAACATATATTTTTATTGGATAAAATTGCTAATGAAGGTGTTAATGTATTGTGAAATCAAACTGCAGTGTGAAGTGAGATTCCTAGGGAAGTTTCATCATCCAAACTTGGTGAAGCTCTTAGGTTACTGCTGGGAAGAGAATCAGTTCCTCTTGGTTTACGAGTATTTATCTAAAGGAAGCCTTGAAAATCATCTCTTCTCAAGTATAATTTTATTCATCCTATCTTATTTTTGTTATTAATTTACCTTATCTTATATAAATATATAAAGAAATGCATGTATAATGTTATTGCAGAATCAGGAGCAGAAGCATTATCGTGGGATACACGTTTAAAAATAGCCATTGAAGCAGCTCAAGGACTTGCTTTTTTACATAACTCTGAAAAAAGTGTTATTTACAGAGACTTCAAAGCTTCCAATATTCTTCTCGATTCCGTACGTTTTTCTAAACAAAAACTGCGTGCTGTTTTCTACACTTACCTTCTTCCTTACTAACACTTCTTGCCGTTTTTACAGAACTTCAACGCCAAGCTTTCTGACTTCGGTTTAGCTAAACTCGGTCCAATCAATGGATACTCACACGTGACGACACGTGTCATGGGCACACACGGTTATGCAGCTCCTGAATACATGGCCACAGGTCATTTATATGTACGAAGTGATGTTTACGGGTTTGGAGTGGTTTTATTAGAAATCTTAACCGGTTTAAGAGCATTAGACCCAAACCGACCATCTACACAACAGAATCTTGTAGAATGGGCTAAACCAGTTTTGAGTCAGAAGAAGAAGATTCATAAACTGATGGACCCACGGCTCGAGAACAAGTATCCACTTTTAGCTGTGGTTAAAACCGCTGGGCTGATTCTAAGGTGTATTGAGGCTGATCCAAAGAACCGACCAGGAATGGATGATGTACTCAGAGAATTAGAAATTGTAAGGACTATTAGAGAAGAACCAAAAGAAGAGAAACGTAAACGTAGTGGTGGTGGTTCAGATAATAACCGGGTTCGTGGAAATGCTTCACCACATCATGGTCGTAGAACCGGTCGAACCAGATAGTCAAAGTGTCATATTTGTATACAGACTATAAACAACATAAAAATACAAAATGCAACCTTTTTTTTTTGGTAGTAATTTTTTGTTATTGATTTCTAGAAATAGTGAGACATTCCTTGTAGACTATGAGTCAAAATTTAGCCATTAATTTATATTTAGTAAAATTAATGAAACATTTGTTTTCTTCAAGGGAGACAAACTCTTTTTATAATTTAAGTAATTTGGTTCAATAAAAACATTATGAGTTCCGGACCAGCCATAGAATTTTTTTCCGAACTAGTTCAACAGATCCAAAGTTCGACTACTCTCAGGACCAAAAGAATCATATGTTTTATGATACTATGCTCGAATGTGATTTTATTCTCGGAATAACATATTACTACTTTCCCAAATTTTAGCATTACCAGTTGACCATATCCAAAAAAAAAAAAAAATTTCTTGCTTTTTGTAGCCATAATAATTGTCAATTTTCAAGGATTAATATTTACTTATACCTATATATAAACACATAAAAATGTAATTGATCTGAAATTATGGAGGCATGTAATGAAAAAAAGTTTATTTTCATTTATAAACCAACAACATATTACAAAAAGGTAAATACGAAAAGACTTTTCTTTTTTAAATAGTAAAGAAAAAACCTATGAACAATGTTGTTGAACCAAAAAAACCACCTATGAACAATGTTTACACAATACAAACTATACGTAATCTTTGTCTTTATACCTAAAACGTCTGTTTGTCTTCCTGTCAGGAAGGACATCCACTGGCAGAAGAACGTTCAGGAAGATAAGAAGAAGAGAGCTGAAGCAAAAGCTTAATCGTTTGTCCAGGGAAAGATCTGCAAACATCTACACATTCTTCTACATCTTCATCACATCTCAACAAAACCCATTCATTGTCTTCATCTAAGTATTTAAGATCATATCTGCTCACATCTTCTATGCTAAACCGTTTTGCTATTTCCCACAATAGATCTTTTAATTTACGAGAGTTTCGCATTCTAAACCGAATTTTCTCTTCCTCATAGCTTACCTTTATCCTCAGACTATCATCCTCTTGTGATGATGTTGATGGTGATAACTGTGTAGTTTGTGTTTCCTTAAAAGATTTTGAGACATTCATTGTCTTATCCAAAGGATTTTCCTTGATTACTTGTGTTTCACTGGAACAGCTTGAACTGTGACTACATGAAGAAACTGGGGATTTTGCAGGCTGTGAATGTGAAGAAGACATGAATGTTGTATTGTTGACTTCTTGTTGTAGTGATGATGCTTCTGGTGAAGAAGCTAAGTTTGGGAAATTCGCGTAGAAAGAGCCTATAGGAAGATGATGACCAGAAACACCTTCAACTGAATCAATGACCCTTTGGATTTTCTGAAGTGAGTGACCAACTTTCTTAATCTTTCTTGATGGCCATCTCTGTATCCCATGTTGCCTGCAGATTCTCTTCAATGTCGTTGGACAAACTGAAAACAAATTCCAAGCTCAGTAACACAATCTCTGATAAATCAAAGTTCAAGATTCATCATGTAAATGTAAATGTTTTACTTACCACCAATACACTTGGCTGCATCTTTGAGACTCCCTGCAAAATATTGGCGAAGAACGTCCAACGTTATGCTCTTTTCGGCTTTTGTTCGCTTTCTCTCAGTCATAGTACTGAAACCACTAGCACTGGAGAAAGTGGTGTTCTCATTAACATTCAAACTTTTGCCATAATCAAAGACTGGCTCGCCTATTTCTGTTGTTCCGACATCTGATGCTAATCCTACATTTTGTGGGTTACTGTTACTCTGATGTAGTTCAGATGTGTTCTCTATCTTTGGCAATGTCTCTGTATCTCCTTTCTCTATGACCTCGCTTGCCATTAAATCTCCCTCTTCTTCTAGTTCCTTCTCCGTGACTGTCCTTAAGCTTCTAGGTACATGTGCCATTATAGTCGAAAGAGCATTCAACATTATTCTCTGTTCCTCGATATCTCGACAATTCTTAGGCAAAAAGAACTCTAAGACGAAATCAGCTGAGCCAGTGTGGATACATCGTAAGCGTATAGCGACTGTACCATGTAATCCAAACATAGTTGCGTGGTGAGAAAGAGGATACTCAGATTTCTTGTAGCTAGAAACATCAGATGAAAAGCAAGGACCATTTGTTAAAAAGGCTTCTCCAACAACTCCTTGACCTTTCAAAAGATGATGCTCGGAGCAAGCTTCGTGGAATTCACGGACTGTAGGATCACCGATATAACAAGCATCATCGATTGTAGATACACAACGGATATAGTTCTCATCATTGTGACGGCAACCAGTTTTGTTTTGTTTGAGACAAGAGACCCATGTTTGTGCTAATGGTAGTTTATGTGTCTCACAAGCACATCTCAAGAGGTTTCTGATTTCAGGTAATGCAGCTTGGTAGGAGAAGTCAGGCCCCTGCTTTAAGAACGATTTAGTTTGTTGCTAAGTAAGCTATAAGACTGCGAAATGTTAGGAGCTTTTACCTTTAGAGAAGGCGAGATAGGAACTTCTGTGCTCCTAAGATCAACTGCCTGCACAGAATAAACAATTCTTCAGGTTTCAAGCAAGTGTATTTCAAAGACAAAGGAAACAAAGCAAAAGAAACAAAACCTGAAGTGCTCTGCAGATGCTTTCAAGGTCAGGACTCAATTTAACCATTTGTGTGGTCATTACAACCTCAATAACACCTAAGCAACTCTGACTACCTTGTTCAAACACAGGAATAGCTAACGTGCCTCGAACATCGCAGTCTTGAGCATGTTGAACTCTTGGATACTCCTCACTCTTGAAAAACCTCACATCAGGAGTCCATTCAGGAACCTTCCCTAAGAAAACTCTTCCAGGCAAACCAACCAAGTCCCTGGAATTGGAATTAGAATTCTCCTGTTCAGTAGAGAACTCATAATTCACAGAGATCTCTCTGTAATGAGCAAGCCTTTGGCACATTGGATCATAGCTAAATGGTTGTTCCTTTGTGGTTAAAACTCGCTTACCAGCACTATCCACAGGCACCCACAACTGAATAAGAGAGCCTCTCTCACTTGTGAAATCTTTAATGTGAGTCACTGCTTGAACCAATCTCTCCATAACCGAAGAGCCATGACTACTTGGTCCAATCCACCATCGTTTATTAAGACTAGAGAGATCTCTCCCTTGATGATGATGATCCTCTAGACTCGATTTTTCTGCACAATCTTGACCATAAATCTGAGAAAAGCTAGTAGATGGACAGATTGCATTGTCTTGTGTTGGAGACCACATGAATGAAGAAGGATCAAAAGGGGCTGTGGAACTTGAAGGACTAAGATTGAGAAACTCAGATGCATCTGTTGTCTCTAACCAGCAACCTTCTAGTAATAATCCATCCATGAATGAAGAATCCATAGCTGGATCCATGGGAAGAGAATTGTTATTCATGGCTCAAATTCACCAAGCAACATCTGAATAAAAAGAAGAAGTGGAAATTAGATTCTCTCCTCTTGATTACTCTTCACTAGTTTTCTTCATATCAATTACACTTACACAGGTTGGGAAGTAATCATGAATCTCTCACCAAACAATTAACAATAGTAAGATAGTTAAAAAACCACATTTGAGGAGAATCAAATCAAGCTAAAATCTTGTAAATAGAAAAGAAACTGAGAATCAAGACCAAACTTTTTCTCTGTTGATTCCTACAAGTTGATTAAATACCCTAATCACTTGTGATTTAAGATAAACTGATTTAACCCCAATAGAATCTTTATAAAGTTTAACACTAATCAGATTCTTGATTAGCAAAAGCAAAGGAAACAAATAATGAAACCTTTGAAGTACAGAAATGGAGAAAAAATAGAAATGAAAATGAAAACTGAAAACTCACAAAAGAAGTCAGATTCTGGGAAGATTCTTGAAGTAGGATTAAATGTTTGTCCTTTATAAATGAAGATACTTGGAAAAAATTGTCCCAAAAGACCACTTGTCTAAGAGACAGGAGAAACAGTTGAAACGCCCAAATCTGAGGGAAAAGAAAGCTGTAAAGATGTCTTTGATGGGTATGTCCTGGTTTAGAAGTAAGGTACCTCTTTCCATTGTCAAACCAAAAAAAAAATTAAAAAAATTAATCATTTCTTTTGAGAAAATAATAATTATTTTTTCTGTCAACCTTAGTCATTTTTTTTTCTAATAGAATCGATAAAGACCCGATCCATAGCCAAATTAGCTAGCAGAATTTGAACCCCCATTTGGTGCTGAGATAGATCAGATGCAAACCAACTCGACCACCTGCTTCTTGGCATAACTTTTTATCTTCTAAACTCTTCAAAATATAAGTTTTTTTTATTTTTTATAAATGATTTTTCAATAAAAAAGTTATTTCAAAAAACGTTTATTGGGGTTAGTTTTCCCGAAAAAAGCAATTCATCAAAATTAAATTCTTGTGCGAAGGTTGGTAAAATAATATATATCTACTTAGTTATATTTTTATCGTTAGACACATATTTTAAAACTTATATTATTCTTTAATATTATGTCTGAGTTATATGTAAACTTTTATTGTAATTATAGAATCTCACCAATAAATTTCATTTGACAAAAAAGTTTTAGTCCGGGAAATGATTTTTCTATACTCGAATTATCTTCCCGTCAAAATCAATACATATATTAAAATCAATAAATTATATGAATGTATTACAACATTTTTTCATGAATAATTAGATCAATAAGATCTGATTTATAATCAAAATTCCTAACAATACTATGTAAGACATAAACACAACTTTTTAAAGTCAGATGTGACATGTAAACATTTTAGCAAAGGCACTTCTCTGCTATACATATTTTTAATAGTGTTAAACGTAAATCAGATGCCCATAAAACAAAATTAAGTGTATATTTATGTTTTGACTATACTGTTAATCAAACCGTGTAATGAAATTAAAAATATTTTGATAACTGTAAATTGGACGACACATCATTAGTCTCTTTATACAATAATTATTATTTTTCTTATCAGTTCCAGCCTGCTTGGGTATTAAGAACAATATCGGTTGTAAATAAAAAAATTGAGAAACTTTGTGTCTTGGGAAGTGATTTCCCTTCATGTAGTCTTGATTAATATGAAAAGATAAATATATATTTGTTGTGTATAAGCAGTCAACTTTTTAATTTTGAGAGAATATATCAGCAATTATACACAAGTAATAAACAAAGGGCTTTGGTTTGGGATCTAGATATAATTTAATCATGTAAAGTTTAAGAACCAATAATAAGGGACAAGTAGAGTTGAAAAAATTAATAACCTATAGTTTTGCTATGAATATAAGTTGAATTTTCGCCGCTGACTTTGTTATTTACTTGTTTTTAAACTCATATAATAAAATTTGAATTAAGGGGTTGTAAATAGAAAACGATTTCGTCAATGATATTTCAGCATTATTTAGAAGATGGTTTGATTATTCTTCCATGTGCAGTTGTGCACACTCTCGAAAAAGAGAACTATTTGATGGATTATAAAAACTAATAAAGATTCTTCAAGCAGGGTTAGAGAGAACATGTCAAGTAATAAATAAAAGTTTAAAGTCTAAACAATATTAATTGATGGGATGAAATTAAAATGTAAGAAAACAACAAGTAAGGAATTCGAGAGATGTGTAGTTTAGTAGTATTTTCTGTGCGAAATATTTTGGGAGGTCTTTATCAAAAAAAAAAAAAAAAATTTAGGGATGTTTAAAGTTTAATTTAATTATGAAAGATATATTCTAAGAAAAATGATAATTTAGATTTTTCTTGTCTGAAAATTAATTAATATATCAATAAATAAGGTGGAATACAAATATATAATAGTAATAGTAAAGTTAAAAGAAACCGATAAAATTTTCGAAGACTAAATCTAAAAAGGAAGGTTAAAGAAGAAAACCTTCAAATAACTAGATCATGATACTTATAAACATAACGTTGATAACCTTTTATTTTGAACCTAAAAATTGAGACATGCACCGGTTATTATAAAGAGTCTAATATGATGAGGAAGCTTTCTATAACGAATAAATGTACCTAACAAATGAAGAATGAATAATTAGATTTTGACACTTATAAACATAATGTTGATAACTTTTTATTTTGAACCTAAAAATTGAGACCTGCATCAATTATTACACAGAGTCTAATATGATAAAGAAGCTTTTTATAACGAATAAATGTACCTAATAAATGAAGAATAAATGAAAAATGAATAATTAGATCGGCAAAAATGAATCTCATACTTTTTACAAAAATAGTGATACAAAGCACAACCAAATGTTTGACACCTCGGTATATCCCATCGAAAGATCCATAACTTATAGTTTAGATCTTAAAATGTATATTTTCATATATGGGATTTAGTTATTGTTCGAAACATAGAAGATTGATGTTGGATTAACCAATTTTAAACTTGTTTAAATAATAAAGGGTATTATTAGTATATTGGCAGAAGTCACGATTTTTTCAATTCTAAATGTTAATATATAGATATAGTATTAGTGTTTGACAAAATTTATATTTGTAGAATTAGTTGGTTTTATTCAAACTATAAACGTAAATATTAAAAAAAAAAAAAGTAAGGGGCAGGTTTTGTTCTTCATCATGGGTAAAAAATTATTAAAATTAATAGGAGTTAAATAATTTTATTTGTTTTTTGGGGTGGTCAGCGTTTTGTCCTGTTGGACTAAAAGATACTCGATCGAAATAGACGTGGAGGGCAATGTGTGTCACACTTAGCCTCGTGGAAGATATATACGATACTCTTCAACATACAAAGATGTTAACATTTTTATTTTATGTTGCAACTTGGCAATATTCAATAGTTACAATCCCTTTAAAATTTTTTATTGCTATTTTGGGTTTATTGAATTTAGACATTTTCGAATCCCATTTGTAATTTATATCAATTGAAAACTGGTGACTAGTTGAGTTTGTATAAACGAAAATTTTATAAGAATAACAAATCTTGACATAACATATCTGGAAAAAGATTCCGATTATTTAATGTCAAAGTTTGCATCAATTTTATCAAAAAGTAAAAAATAAAGTTATTCTTCATTGCAAGGGAATCTTTTCTCTGATTTGGTATAATATGTATATAACAAATCAAGAATAAAGTTTTGTTTTAAAAATAAAAATTTAGAAGATTGGTCCAACAACCTTTTTAGCATGACATACTTTAGATAAAGAGTTTACATTGTCTCATCAAATTGATAGATAAAATTAAATTTCATATATGTCACACAAGATTCTCCTACAATGTTAATTTTGCTACAGATATAAAAGACTAATTAGTAATAAATTTTTTTTATCAACTAGATTGGATCACAATATCCTACCAATAACATAATTTTTTCCAAACTTCTAATAATATAATGCATGACTGTCAATATTGTTATGGTATAGTAGCTAAACACAAAGATTTAGAGCAGTGGTAGTAGGCTACTTGAATTTGAATTTTTATAAATCATATTGTGTAAATGCACCTCATAAAATATTTACATAGATTCTTTTAATTTCTAGGTAAATTCAAACTCGAGCCAACAGTAATATATTACTTGAGATCAAACCAGCTTAGTTTAACCACTTGATGAAATATACTTTTCTTGATCAATACTAATAGAATAAATATATCACTTATATATCATACTCTAGCTCCAATTAGACTTTAAACACGTGAGATCCATAACAAACCACAACAACATTGCGTAGAATTAGGTGAAGTCCAAGTTGTTTGGTGAAAACTTTAGTGAATAGTGAATCAGACGGACTAGAATTAATATTTAATATACATCATATTGTTATAAACTTAAAGAAGAGAAAGAAGATAATAGAGAGAGAAGGAAGTGTTTCTCGTTTATAAGTTTGTGTTG
>OVAX01004171.1:0-14719 GCA_900406405.1 Lepidium africanum | reverse complement strand
TTCACATATATGGGAACCGAGTTTAGGAAGATTCAATTCTAGGAAACTTCTAAGCTCGTCAATCATAACCCCTGACAAAGATCAATGATATAATCAAGATAATGAAACAAAATCAGAACGCAAAAAAGACTCAACCATAAGNACAAAATCAGAACGCAAAAAAGACTCAACCATAAGTTTGAAGCGGTTTCTATACATATTGAAGGATTCAACTTTAAACGATTTAGAAATTCACCAGTCTTCAAAAATCAAGCAAAAAACCAACGATTATAAGACTAAATTTATATATGTGAAATTATGCTTGTTTCTCAAATTTGATAAAACAATGAATCAATATAACCTAACTTACGATATCTATATATAAATGTCGAATGAGGATTATGATCACAGATAATCACTGAAATAATTTAATTTTACCTGAAACAACTTGGTGAACATTTGAAGGAGAGAGAGAGAGGCACGGAAAAAATTTCTCATTGCTTGTTGTTCTCCTCTGCAACACATTTTCTTTCTCGTTGACGTTTTTCGAAAGGAAACTGAGAAGGATTTAGGGTAATATAAAACGACATAATAGATAAATGAAAAGTTTATTGTGTAAAGAATATAAATCGAGAAAGAGAAGTAGAATTTTTTTAGCAAAGGTTTTGTCGTCAAAGAGAAGAAGAGAAGAGAAAGTGGAGAATGTGGAGAAATGCATATCGTGGGAAGAGAAAACCAATTTGTAGGGAACAATTTTTGTTTAATTTTTTTTAATTATTTGTTTACAATATTTGAATTTTTTTCCGTCAGTTTTTAAATTTTTTATTGTTTTTTGAATAAAAGATTATTTGAAAAAAAAGTGAAGAGATATTTTTTGACATTTTTGCTAGATGTCAAAAAGATAGAATGGTAGTTTCTTGAGAACTAACTTGTGTATTATGTATCATCGAAGCTAATTCTATGACAGCTGTTAAAGTTTCTAAGATAAGCTTATTGCACCCTTATATTCCTCATATTTTGAAACCAGAAAGATTATGATGCCATATCCCTGATTTTTTGAAGATATTTGAATATGATATTCATAGGTTTCATTCTTAATCATCTTATATATTCAAGCAAAGAAGATTTACATTTTATAGAGATGTTATATACTATTAGATAAAATAAAGTTATGGTTTCATAATTACTGTTCGAACCGGGTCTAGCACAAGGAGCTAGATTCGGGATTCTGATTAAAAAGAGGGAAGATTGGGCAAGGATTCTTGAGAGCTTTAAAGAAAAGAAGTGTATTACGAAGAAGAGGATGATTGTCGAGTACAGTTTTATTGCTCAATGTGTGATGACAAAAAGTTTCCATTTTTTGAAGGACCCGTTCCTCTATTTATAGACCATAGAGGCGGTTACAAAGTAGATTGAATAAAGGAAAATACACAAATTTCTAGATAAGATCGTATCTAGAAGATTCTTGCTAGATTTTCGAAAATTTTCCATGTCAGAATAGGAAAATTTTCATCTCTTTGTTTGTTGACGTGTCGTCCGACTTCCTTCAAGCTTCAGCGCGCTTCCGAGAAAGAATTCTTCCGAGTTGAGACTTCGATATACTTGCCGAGTTCAATACTTAGAATTTTGCCCATTGTTTCCCGTGGACCGAAGTAGGATCTCGGATCCACCTCCAAATTGTCTCCCCTCATACTCGGAAAACTGTTGCAGAGTTTCCGAGTCGGGAAGTTTCTCCGCTTCTAGAATCTTCGGTCCACGTGTCATTCCATGATTGGGTTACTAAGGAGGTTTCCTCGGTTTCTGCGAGTCATCATTTCGCGCCAATTCGCCTTCCACTACTTTTCTATAAATACCGTTCCAATTTTTTTACTTTTTACTTTCGTCCGAGATTAACGAGGTGACTTCTCTCTCTTTTTTCTCTCTCTACTTTAATTTATGAGTTGCTTTACTTCTTTTTATAAACTATCATCATGGAGAGGGACAAATCTGAATCTAGTTCCAAAAATTTTGATTCCGGTTCTGATTCTTCTTCAGCTTTGAGTATTAGCAGGACCCATGAATATGTGGATATGTACTTTTCCAATAGTCCATTTAGCGATTTAGGTGATTGGTACAATGAACTCGATGTCGGGCCAACGATCATCAATTCGAAGAGATTAGAAAAACTCTACGCTTCGTGTCTAGAGATGGAAAATGTCGATATTAAACTTCCTGATTCCAATGCCCGACCTTGGACTCCTCCAGGGGGATATATCGCCATCTATGATTGGTGGTTTACGGAATCCAAGGTGTGGTTTCCGATCCCAGATCTCTTCTCCATGTATTGTTATGCTCAGAGGATTGCGATGATTCAACTTGGAGTTTCTGGAGTCACAAATATCGAGGGGGTTTTAATTCTCGGCAAGAGGGAGTCGATGTTTAAACTCGGTTGTTCGAGGATATGACTAATTTTTGTTAAGTTAAGGCCTCGAAAGGGACATTCTTTTCCAAGGTTAAAACTGGCTTTCGGTTTTTTGACGAGCCGAATTCTAAAGTTACCGATTGGAAAAATCGGTACTTCTTCGTTCATCCTGAAGATGTTTTTCGTCCACAGAGACCTCTGGAGTTTTGTACTTCCTGGGCCAGAACACCTGGTAGATTTCTATGAATGATGATGTTTTGCTTTTACTTATCTCCCAGACATTTACATTTATCTCTTTTATTTTGCAGTTAAGCATCCGTTTGCAGTTGTTCGTCCTCATCTTCCCAAACACCAGGAATTGTTGGATAAATTTTTCAGTGTTTTTCGGCTTAACTGGAAGTTTTTACCGGACGATCTTCTCAAGAAAACTACTTCTCGCTATCCAAGAGGTAAATCGTTGGTTATTCTACTTACGGAATAGGCATTTGTAGTCTTAAATTGATGTTTGATTGCTATTCATTTTTTAGGAGTTCTGCAAGACGACATGGGGGTTGACGACTTCACTATGCCCAATGTTTTCGGTGGTCTGGATGCCATTTTTGGAGACGTCCTGACCTACTGACTTTGTCCTTGATGAGGACTCGGCTGTAGCGATGCAGCCAACTATTGTTTCCGAGACTCCTGTTATTGACTTGGAGTCTCAAGAAGTTGAAATTTTGGCCCATGATGCTAAGGCTGATCTTCCCAAGAAGGTCAGTAAGGGTTCTATGGGTTCCCCATCTTCCAAGAAGAAGAAGACAAAAACTCTTGTTAAAGCTCAGGATCTAGAATCCCCATTGTCTCCATCTGGCTCCTCGGGTCTGAAGAAGAAAAAGTCGGTAGCTGATCCTGCCGTTAAAGTTAACATTTCTCGCAAAATCCCCTTTGCTAAGCGTTTAGGCGACGAGGTGATTAGACGCTGTTCGGTGATACCAGGTCGCACTGCTGCTCTTGAAGTTACTCTGAAGGCGACAAACAAATGTAAGGAGCCTCTTCCTCTCGCTAAAGTCCCCTCCAACAAGAGGAACAAAGCTTCTGGGGACTTCCGTTTCAAGTACGTTTTTGAAGAGTTGGCACCGATTAAGGACTGCGAGATGGAAGGGGCCAACTTTATGCGCTTCCTTAGAGACACTATTGAAGCTCTTCCTCCTATCTCTGAGATGCTCAACTGGGAGGAGTATATTGCTATGGCAAAATCTACGTTCTCGGTTAATCTTTAGTACTCTTTCTGTTTTATCCGACTTGGTTTATTTCTGACTTTTTTTTTTGCGTTTTGCTTTCTTCCCTTTTTAGATGATTGCCCAGATGAACTGGTTTCTTTAGGGAAAGGAGAAGGCGATGGCTGCTGAGGCCGAGAATGCCCGCTGGTTTAATGAGATGTCGGAGCAATTGGAGAAATCTTACCAGGAGGCGGCGGAGGCTAGATCTTCTTTGGTGGCAGTTCAGACTGATCTAACTCGGGTAACATCCGAGTTAGAAGCGGAGCACTTGAAATCTCTGAAATATTAAAAGGAGATTTCTGCTCTTAAGGATGATTCAAGGTCTGCTACCGAGTTCCGAGACGCTGCTTTCCGGGTGGCAGAGAAGTGCAAAATTGCCATCTCCTCTCTTCAGGATGGTATATGCGCCTTTAAAGGTAAAGCTAAGTATTTTCAATCTTTCATATGTTTGAAGTGCTGACGAGTTTTCTTTTGTTTCAGGTTCTCTGGCTGATCGCCTCAATAGGAATTCAGATCATTTCAACTTCCTTGATGCAAGCTTGACCAACCGCTTGGGTTATGCTCAGATGCGTGGCTATGACCATCTCTTGCAGTTCTTGCTGAGTAAGAAGAACCCGGTTGACTTGGATATGTCGACTTTCGAGTTCTGCGAATTTCCCAATCTGGAGGAAGCCGCTCTGGCTTGGAATGAGGTGCTTGCGTTTAGGTCGGATCCGAATGAGGTAATTGTGTTTGGGGCTGAGGACTGTCTAAAGGTTAGTGTAAAGGATTTCAAAATTGTATATGTTCCTATTCGGGGTTTCAACTGGTATAGCTCAAACAAAGATATTATTTTTTTCAAAAGTTACCGACAAGGAAGACTTGGTTGAGCAGGGAAATGCCAAAGCGGAGCAGGCCGAGACTGGCATTTAGTTTTTCTCCTTTTTTTTGTTGTAAAATGTATTTATTCCCTTTTAAGGAAAATTTGTAAAAACATTGCCATTATATTTTGAATGTATAATATTTTGCTATTCTCTTTTTTTTTTTTTTGGAAAATTTTGAAGTTCACTCAATGAGTTTTTAGGACTCAAATAATTATGATCAAGGTCTTTTGGCTCTGGCAGAGTTTAGTTGACTCGGCTTATGTTTGTGCGAGTTTTATGTTTTCGAGCAAGATTTTAGGGGCTCAGCGAGATTTAGATTCGACTTGGTTTGTGCGAGGTTTTTGACTCGGCTAAATATAAGCGAGATTTTAGGGACCTAGCGAGATATAGACTCGGCTTGGTTTGTGCGAGGTTTTTGACTCGGTTAGGTACGAGCGAGATTTTGGACTCGGCTTAGATACGAGCAAGATTTTAGGGACTCAGCGAGATTTAGACTCGGCTTTAATTGTGCGAGGTTTTTAACTCGGCTAAATATAAGCGAGATTTTAGGGACTCGGTGAGATTTAGACTCGGTTTTAAATGATAATACCTCTACTTTGCCAAAGATTTTATAGAATAGTTTAACGAGTTTATTAACTCGGCGAGATCTTAAGACTCGGCTTCTGACTAGATGACTTTTCTGTCGGGAGAATGTCTTTTGTTAAGAATTTATCCTTGGAAAATCTGTTCAAAGTTTTACTTTATCTTTTTGTGAGAATTTGATCCCGTATTTGCGAGAGCTTGGTCTCGCCTAAATGTGAGAATTGGATCTCGTGTTTTTTTGTGAGAATCAGGTCTCAATTTTGTGATTTGCGAGAGTTAGATCTCGGATTTTTGTTCGGAAAGCTAAGTTTCAACTTTAAGATTTGCGAGAGACAAGGTCTCGGCTTAAGTGAGGTTTGAGACTTGGTTCTATTATTTACGAGAATTCTGTCTCGGCGAGATTTTAAGACTTGGCTATATTGAGCGGGAATTTTCAACCCAGCGAGATTTTATGACTCAGCTTTTGAATGTTTATGCGAGAATTTTTAGACTCGGCTATATTGAGCGGGATTTTACGACCCGGCAAAATTTTACGACTCGGCTTTTGAATGTCTTTGCGAGAATTTGATCCCGAGATGGGAAATTAGGGTGTAACCTTTTTTTTCAGAGTTAGGATGTAACCTTTTTTTTTGCGATCCCGAGATGGGAAATTATAAAAATTTTATTTAGTTTTGCCTGCGCCAGAAGGCTACCTATTTACCCCGCAGGGATCAAGCCAAGACATAGTTCTGATTACATAATTAATTAGATGAGGATGCGTCAAGTAACACATCTAAATCACCAAGTTGATGTATCTTCAATAGTTATATCGCTTCAAGTTATAGAGTTCCAAATTCGCGGAATCATCTCTCCTTCCATAGTCGCGATCTTGTAGACTCTTGGTTTTATGATTTCGCAGATGATATATGGCCCTTCCCAGTTGGCGCTGAGTTTTTCTACGTTAATTTCAGCCGTGTTTTCAAACAATTTCCAGAGTACTAGATCTGCTATTGCAAAGTGTCTTCCACGAACTTTCTTATTGTAGTACGTTGGAGCTTGCTGCTAATAGTTCAGTACTCGGAGAAGTACTTTGTTGTGTTCTTCTTCCAAGTCGTCGATGCTAGTTTTCATTGCTTCATTGTTTGAATTTTCATCTTCGGGAATGCGTTCTCGACGCAAAGTTGGTGCCATTACTTCTACTGGGCCCAATGCTTCCATTCCGTGCGAAAGAGAAAGGAGTTTGTCCGGTTGAGCGTCTCCGTGTTGTTCGATGTGACCATAACACGCCATCTAACTCGGAAGCTAAATTTCATTTCTTTTCCAAAAAACCTTTTCTTTATACCATCTATGATCTGCTTGTTCGTTGCCTCTGCTTGTCCGTTTCCTTGTGGGTTTCAAGGAGTAGATTTGCTTACTCGGATGTTCCATCTGGATCAAACGTTAGTGAACTTTGCCAAGATGAATTGAGATCCGTTGTCTGTTACAATCTTGTAAGGTAGCCCATGTCGGCAGATTATGTTCTTCCACACAAACTTGACTACGTCTCTATCTTTGATGTATGAATAAGCTTCTGCTTCAACCAACTTTGAGAAGTAATCCATCATGACAAGCATGAAGCGCTTTTGTCGAGATGATGGCAACAGTTCGACTATGTCCATTGCCCACCGCATAAACAGATATATGGCATAGTTGCTGAAGTTAGTTCTTCGGTTGGGGCATGGATGATATGACCATGTCATTGACATTTGTCGCACTTGGCTACGTATTGCGCATAATCCTTCTTTATTGTCGGCCAATAATACCCGAGACTTCAGATTTTGTGTACGAGTGATTTTCCATTGTTGTGATTTCCACCAGCTCTATCATGTGTCTTTTTAATGATTTCGTTGATCTCGTCACCATGGATGAAACTGAGGAGGATTCCATTTGTACTCCGCTGATACAATTTTCCATCAGTTTGGGCATAGAAAGCACACTTGGCCTTGAGTCGGCGAGCTGCCTATCTGTCCTCTGGTGTTTCTTCATCCATAATGTACGCAAGAATCTTGTCTTGCTTGTCGATCTTCTATTTGCAGACTGTTCAATATCTGGCATCTCGGTGTCAGAGTCATCCACAATATCAGTAATTGCTGAGATGAGTTCAACATCTCCTTTCGGTTAGCTTATACTTGGTAGGTCTATACTTTCGACTGATATTATCCACCTTTGAATGGGATCTATTGTGGATATGAGAGCTGCTAAGGCGTCAGCTGAAGTGTTCTCCGATCGGGAATTCTTTTTTACTTTGAATTTCAGATCCTTTGTAAAATCCTTGACGACTTTGAGGTATGCTTCCATCCGATCGTTCTTTGTATCATAGCCTCCGTTTACTTGGTTGACTACCAGTTAAGAATCGTAATAACATTCTACTTTGGTTGCCACGATCTCTTTGACCAGTCCGATCCCTGCGATCAATGCTTCGTATTCTGCCTCGTTGTTGGATGCTGGAAACACAAGTCGGAACAATTGCTCCAAGATTTCTCTTGTTGGGCTCTCGAGTCGAATTCCGATTCCTGAGCCGTGTTCTGATGATGATCTGTCAACGTAAATCTTCAAAGTTCGAAGAACTTTGTCTTACTCTAATGGTTCCAAGTTGGGGGCAAGCTCAATCAGAAATTCAGCTAGTACTTGAGACTTTGCACTCGTTCTTCCCTTAAACTCAATATTGTATTCACTTAACTCGATGGCCCACTTAGTCAATATTCTGGATTGGTTTGGACTATGTAGTATCATTTGTAGCGGGTGATTTGTCAACACAATGATAGTGTGAGACTGGAAGTAAGGTCGTAACTTCCTTGCCGAGATCACTACTGCTAACGTGAGTTTCTCAGTAGTCGGGTATCTGGTTTCAGCCCTGTCCAAAGACTTGCTTGTGTAGAAAATTGGGTGCTGAGTTCCTTTGTCATCTCGAACTAGCACGCTACTCACTACTGATGATGATACTGCAATGTATAAGTATAGTGGCTCAGTCTTCAGTTTTTGCAAGAATTGACAGAGTCGAAAGATACTCCTTTCACTCGGAAAAGGCATTCTCGCACTTCTCATCCCACTTGTAATCTTTGTTTCCCTGCAACAAGTTGTAGAATGGGAGACACTATTCTGTTGAGCGCGAGATGAACCGATTTAGGGCGGTTATTCGGCCGGTTAGCCTTTGAATTTCTCTTTTGTTTTTTGGAGAAGGTAGCTCTTGGATCTACTCTGCTTTGGGTTTGCTTTGATTCCCCTTTGAGTGACTATGTAGCAGAGAAATTCTCCTATGGTTACTTCGAAGGTGCACTTTGCCAGGTTGAGCTTCATCTGATAGTCATTCAAGGTTTGAAAAAACATGCTAGATGTTCGACGTGATCTTCTACTTTCAAAGACTTGACTAGCATACTGTCAATGTAAACTTCCATTATTTGTCCGAGTTGATCGGTAAACATCTTGTTGACCAATCGCTGGTAAGTTGCTCTGGCGTTATTCAAACCGTATGGCATTACTTTATAGCAGTAAGTTCCTTGTTCTGCGATGAACAAAGTTTTCTCCATGTCGTCGGGGTGCATTCGAATTTGATTATCTCCCGAGAAGGTGTCCATAAATGAGAGGAGTTCTTTTCCAGTAGTTGCCTCGACAATTATGTCGATATTTAGTAACGGGAAACTATCCTTTGGACAAGCTTTGTTAAGGTCGGTGAAGTCCACACATACTTGCCACTTTCCGTTCTTCTTTGGAACAACTACTGGGTTATCTAGCCATTCCGGATATTGGACTTCGGTTAGCTTTTTGACCTCGTTAATTACAGCTTTTGTTCTTTCTGGCCCTACCTTTCTTTATTTCTGCTTGATGGGCTTGTAAGTCAGATCAACATTCAATCCGTGGCTTGCAAACTTTGGATTGATTCCAGGCATATCTTTGGCTGTCCGCGCAAATGTCGTTATGTTTTGTTCCAGAAGTTGGATCAACTTGTCTCGAATTGGCTTACTCAAGTTGATCCCAATGCTGACGTATTTAAACGGGTTCGTTAGGTCGATATTGATTAGTTTGACGCTAGATTGTTCTGGTTTTTCTGGAACAGGAGGTTCCATCAATGCTTTACTTTTCACAGTCGTCGTGATCATGCAGGACTTGTTTCGTAACTTTAACTCGATGATAAAACATGTCTGAGACATCTTTTGATCTTTTCGAAGCGTGTAAACCTCAAGCGAGACATTCACACACTAATGGTAGCTTGACGGGATCACTTTTATCGTATGAATCCAAGGTGTTCCAAGGATAATATTATAGATTGGCGGTTGATCTACTACCAAGAGCTTGATCCATCTGGTAATTCCGGCAACTCGGACTACTAACTTGATAGTTTCGATTGCATTTATCGTACTTCTGTCGAATGCAATAAGTGTTCTTTCCACTGGTTTGAGTCGTGAGTTCTGAAAGGCCATCTTATACAAGGTCTCCTTAAAGATAAGATCTACCAAGCTGACCGTATCAAAGAAAATCTGAGATACATCGCAATCGGCTACTCGTAATTTTACAACTAACGGGTCATTATATAGGATCCTTACTCCTTCGACATCCTTGGTGGTGAATGTAACTTCTGAATCAACCGATCCTAATCTTTCTTTGACTAGATCAAGGTTGATTGCTGCTACAACCTTCCATTTGTACCTCTTGATTGATCTTATAGTTTCGTCACAAAATTGTAATCCTCCCATGATTACATTGACCTCCACTCTTGGGGATCCTGATTCTTTGGTCTTTTTGCCGTTTTGGTTTTTCTTTGACACTACCGTCTTGTTTTTCCACTTTGTAAGCTGCTTCATGCAACTCGGCTTCTTTTCATTTTTGTGCTTTGAACTTTTGAGTCTCTTCTTCTGAGAGATTCAACTCTCCCTTGCTG
This sequence comes from Lepidium africanum, assembly GCA_900406405.1. Classification (NCBI taxonomy): domain Eukaryota; kingdom Viridiplantae; phylum Streptophyta; class Magnoliopsida; order Brassicales; family Brassicaceae; genus Lepidium; species Lepidium africanum. The sequence goes on along the minus strand of OVAX01004171.1, from coordinate 4,741 downwards.
AACTTCTCGGCAAGTAGTTCTTGTAGTTGTTTGCACTTTGAAGTGGAATGATTGGTTTTATTGTGAAAGACACAATATTCACTTCAGTTGTAAGTGTTTCTTAACCGTCATTTTACGAGCTAGGCTGTCAGTTTCGCCGACTTGAAAACCTGCCGCCGTGACCGCTTTTCCTCTGTAATTATGTTGTCTTGGCTTGTGATATTCTTCTTTCGACTCCTTAACTCCTAAGTCTCGATGATTTTTCTATGTTCTGGCGATGATTTGCTTCTCTTCTACGTAGTCTGCATGCCTTGCTGCTTTACAAAGGGCATCTGAAATCAAACTAGGCCGATTTACGAAAAGATCTCTTCTCAAGGCCTCATCCATAACCATTCTGGTTTTTAGAGCCTCAATAGCCATGTCGTCACTGACTTTTGCTTTAGTCAGAATTTTCTTAAATCCTGTGAGATACGACTTCAGGGATTCGTCAAACCCTTGTTTCAAAGACCGCAACTCCACTGTAGAATTATCTTGGTTAACGAATAGGGCATATTGCTTCATAACAACTCGGTAAGTTGATTGAAGCTCTCAATCGATCTAGTTGGTAACTTGGTGAACCATACTAGGGCATCACCGGTTAGGTTCTCAGCGAAGAGTTGGCAGTAAGTTGCGCCTTCTTGGTCAGGATTGTAAGTTGTCCCGTTCATCATGACATTGTAGGATACCTTATTCTTGGTCCCCAATTTACTGAGACTCTATTTAGTCTCAGTGGTCCTGTCATATGTAGGATACCTTATTCTTGGTCCCTCGTTTACTAAGACTCTATTTAGTCTTGGCGCAAATGGCGAATTCCGAGCTTGAGCTAAAATTCGTCCAATCTCTGGTGCTAAGCTGGTAGCTTAATGGAATTAAAACCTCATGTCCTCGATCATTTTATATACGACTGTTGTGTCCATTGTAGTCCGCGTTTGTTGCCCTATCGCATTATGAGTTGTAGACTATCTTGGTCCGGTCACATTGGTTGGTTGTGGACTCGGCACTACTCCAAACAGATTTCTCTGGACGCTACCCAATACTTCTCCATCTGGTCTGTTGTTTTGCATAGACGGGAAGCTACTCTCATTTAGACGAGACTCAATTCTGTCTAATCTTTCCGAATTTCTTCGATCAGAAACTTCGAATTGCGCTATCATGTTGCACACCAAATTTTTGATCGAAAGTGGTCGTTGAGGCAGACCGGGGAGGGCAGCAACTTCTCGAGAGTTTTCTCGATTCTTCTCCTGAGTTTGAACAGAGTTCAAAGACGATCCGAGAGTTGGATCAGTGTTTTCTTGGAGGTTAAGGTCCCTCATTTCGGGTGAGCCGATGGTTACTTCGTCTTCGACTATCCTTTGTTTCGCGTGCACTCCTTGTTCCTATGTAAAGAATTCCTTTGATGTCTTCCCCATAGACGACGCCAACTGTTCGAACCGGGTCTAGCACAAGGAGCTAGATCTGGGATTCTGATTAAAAAGAGGGAAGATTGAGCAAGGATTCTTGAGAGCTTTAAAGAAAAGAAGTGTATTGCGAAGAAGAAGACGATGATTGTCGAGTACAGTTTTATTGCTCAATGTGTGATGACAAAAAGTGGATCCATTTTTTGAAGGACCCGTTCCTCTATTTATAGACCATAGAGGCGGTTACAAAGTAGATTGAATAAAGGAAAATATACAAATTTTTAGATAAGATCGTATCTAGAAGATTCTTGCTAGATTTTTGGAAATTTTCCATGTCGGAATAGGAAGATTTCCATCTCTTTGTTTGCTGATGTGTTGTCCGACTTCATTCAAGATTCAGCGTGCTTCCGAGAAAGAATTCTTCCGAGTTGAGACTTCGATATACTTGCTGAGTTCAATACTTAGAATTTTGCACATTGTTTCCCGTGGACCGCAGTAAGATCTCGGATCCACCTCCAACAATTACTATTAATAATAGATATAAGGTAGGTCTTATTTCGACCCCAAAAAAATGTTTCATTATAATTTTTACTATAAAATTCAAAATTAGTAAAGATTTAATATAAAAAACTCTAAAAAGGATAAAATTCAATAAAAATAAATGGGGAACAAATTTGGTTTTTGTTTTGATTCTGGTTTGGATTTGGATCGGTTTTTTGGGTACATAGAATTAAGACTTATCTTGGTATTTTGTCGATTTTGGTTACTCTAATTTGGGTTTAGGATTTTCGTTAGATTAGGATTTCTTTATAATACCATATATATATCTATTTCTGTTTTTTATATGATATTTTTAATATAATATTTTTTATATATAATAAGATTTGTACTGAAAATTACTTTTGTTAGAATTATTTTCTTAACAATTATTAGATTAAGATTTCTTTATAGATAGAAATTATTCAAAATATCACATATATATGTATATATTTTTGTTTTTTTATAAATTATTTTTAATATAATATTTTTCTTTATATAATAAGATTAGTAATGAAAATTACTTTTTGTTAGGATTAATTTTTTAACAATTAATATTCTCAAATTCTTTTTAAATTAAGATTTTTTTCAAGTTAGGAATTCATTTTAGATTAGGATAAGCTAATATTCAAAAAAATCTATTTAAAAATCTATTTTATCTACTTTTAAAAAATAGATAAATACAGAAAAATTTCTGATTGTTAAATTTTGACACGTGGAATCATCTTGTTAATGAGTAACTTTGAAACCTTACTTTATATAATATGATGATTTTATATTATGATTTGGTTCTTTTATATAATAGGATTTGAAATAGAGATGAATATTTTATGATATAGATATGATTATCTATTTAAAAAAAAAATTTAGTTGATTGAAATTTATCTGAAGATATCACCGAAAATATTCTGACAGTTAAATTTGACATGTGGAACAATCCTGTTAATTAGTAACTTTGAGAAACTGTATTTTTTATAATATGATCGGTTCATTTATATAATAGGATTTGAAATAGAGATAAATATTTTATGATATAGATATGATTGTCTTTTATCTTTTAATTTTTAGTTGATTGAAATATATCTGAAGATATCACCAAAAAATATTCTGACCGTTAGATTTGACACGTGGAACAATCCTATTAATTAGTAACTTTGAGAAACTGTACTTTTAATAATAGGATTAGTAATTTTGAGAAATTGTACTTGATATAATAAGATATATCAGGTACTCATTTGGTTCTTGTTTTGGTTTCGGTTTGGGTATGGATTCAATTTTTTGGGTACATAAATTTAGGACCTATTTAGGTATATTGTTGGATTGGGTTCCTCTAATATAGGTCTATTTCGGTTTGGGTTTCGTGTATCGAGTTTTATCTCCACAGATAAACTTGCTATATCCAATTTTTTTAAAAAAAATTCATATCTTTCGCAAATCAAATATGAATATTTTATGTATCTTATCAAACAAATCTTAATAAACACTATATATTAAAAAGGATATACATTAGTTGATATGTTATTTAAATTTGATGCCATTAAAAAAATTTAAAACAAGAACATTCAGAATAAATTCTCTCATAGTATAATAGTAAAAAAAGCATAAGATAACATTAGTTTATGGTTAGAATTCGAAATGTAACTTCTAATCTTAGCTATTTGTTATTTAGTTTACGGGTATAATTTTGATCACTGGATTTAAAAATTAACTTTTTTTTTGTCAATATTGGGCCACAATTGGCCAGCCCATTAGTCAAGTTCTTGCATAATGCAGATACTATGACTCGATCTGTAAACGTGCAAGTGTGTCTCTCTTTAGTGGACTTACCACCTGCCACTAGCCTAAAGGCCACTTACGATTTAAAAAATTAATTCATAATCAAGTAAAAAATATACTCAAATACATCAAAGAAAAAATGAATAATAATAATAATAATATAAGTAAATATGTGTAGAAAGTTATTGATACAAAATTTATTTAGTTTTTCATTAAAATTAATTATATCATGCGCTATAGCGCGGATTGAATCCTAGTGTAATATTACAGAAAAAAAATCTGAATTTCACATTTTAGCAACACATATAAGATAGATATAACAAAAAGATATACATAATATTTAAGATTTGTACATTTCTTATTTCATTTTTGAAATGTAAGATTAACTCATAACTTAAACTTCCAAGCCTTTATTAGTGACTCGACAAAGAAAATGGTCATGTTTACTTTCTTTTCTTTTATTGTCAAATTAGCTTTGCACCCGTGCTATGTGCGGGATAATATTTATGAATCAATTTATGTGATATTCATTTTAATGCCTTTTACAACGCTAACATTACTCACAAGTAGAAGAATCAACCATTTTTTCACTCTCACCAATCTCTCGAAACGCGCGGGATAATATTTATGAATCAATTTTTGTGATATTATTTTACTGCCTTTTACAACGCTAACATTACTCCCAAGTAGAAGAATCAACCATTTTTTCACTCTCACTAATCTCTCAAAATTATTTTTAAAATATTTCACTCCCCAACTCTTTACTTTCTATCTTCTTTATTTCACTATTTTCTACGTTGTAATTAATTTTTTTTGAGAATTGAATTTTGATGATGTGTATTAACCAAAAAATTTGATTGGTGTTGAGAATCAAAACTTAAGCTAATGTGTCAGTTCTACAATACTCTAAAATGCTAATGTGTCAGTTAGTTTTGTACCCGCGCAAATGCGAAGTATAATATTTGACACTATATTTTTCAATATTTTATTTTTAAATATCTTCAACACAAAAG
>OVAX01004170.1:0-14721 GCA_900406405.1 Lepidium africanum | reverse complement strand
TTACAACGAATTAGCAACGAAAAAAGGCGTTGCAAATCTGTTTTTTTGTTGTAGTGCAAGCTGTTCAATAATCATAAGAACATGCCACAATGATGAAACTTGAATCTCATATGGACTTTTGATATGCAAACATAAAAGAAGAGGGATTGTTTTACAAAAAATAGTGAAACAGACTCTACGGGGTTTAAATAAGGATTCTTATGGTAATTTGCCTCAGCGGACAAGGGATGCTTACGCTGATCTCTGCACCAAACAAAATCAGGCTCTAGCTTCTCCTAGGGTGAGCGTTGTTTTATTTTTAGATGATTTTTTCAGAAATTAGATGTGATAGGGTGAGCATTGTTTTGATTTTAGATGATTTTTATGTATTCTTTTAATTCACCATTGGAGTGGAATCATGATTATTGAAGGTTGATAGATTATACGAGAAATATTATTGGACAAGATATTATATTTATTAATTTTACATTTAATGATCATTAATTATTACTGAGTATCAAATTTTGATTTTATTATTAAAAATTCATAATTAATTAATTAGTTAATTTATTTATATGTATATATTAGTATTATAGGAATTTTCCTATAATAAAAGTGAAAATTTAGGAAAATAAAAATATTATTCTCCAAGACGTCATCATTTTGACGTCATCATCTTTTCCGAGCCATCGTCTTCTTCTATAAAGTTTTTCACCGTTGCTGATCATGATGGAGCTCTGATGTTGGAAAAATAAAAAATTATCGGAAATTTTATGTAAAAATATATTGCTGGGGTATGTGGACTAAACAAAATTTTGAATTTTTTTCAGAATTTATATGTGATAGGGAGCTATGGAGATTAGAGGAGATTTTGGCCTTAATCTGCAAATTAAAAATAGTTGGTTTTCCTAATTGTACTTTCAATTAATTTAAAAATGGACGGCCCAAGATTAAAAAATGATTGGTCCGAAATGCGTGGCATTTTGAAGAGGATCCCAAATTGTACTCACGCTTTAATACGTAGAGATACTATTACTTTTATAAAAATTGAAAAGGCAAAACATATAACAATTAGGTTTCTAAGAATAATTATAGAAAAAATTTCAACAATTAAAAAAACAAGAAAATAAAAAAATTTCAATTACGTTGCCATGATTAATGATGTGACCTAATCTCAAGTTTGAGTTTCAGGCTCCGAACATCTCAATCAGGAGATGTGCCGTGGCGAATTTATAACTATTGTCTACATAGCAATGTAATGACTGAATCTGAGAAGATAGCATTCGTGATTAATAAAAGTATTCTTTGACGAAAAAAGAATATATTATTATAAACCTATTGTAAAATTGCAAGTCTAATGGTCTTGGTGAAATTATTAAATCAGAAATCTGGGAATTACCGAGTTCTTCTCAGTCTGGTGGTTAGGATGATCCAGCTAATGACTATGCAATCTAGGGTTCAATTCCTCCTCTCTACGCAGTTGCTAGATTAAATAGGAATTTTAAGGGTTGGGTTAGGCTATGAATCGGACTTTGTCGATCCAATTGTTGACAAAAAAATGAAATCTGGGAATTAGTCAACTAATCTTTAAGTGCCATAAATTTGTTAAGATTTATAACGTAAAATACAAAATTATTATGGCAAAAAATGTAAATTTAGAGATAATGTTTTCATAGTATAATTTGACATATCATTTGGATTGATTATTCTCAACTACAAAACAACAACAAAAATGTCTTCCTCATTGAACGTAGTCTTTCTTCTATCTCGCTTTGCTTTCAACCTCTTCCATGTCGACGCACAGACATGGTGTATTGCAACTCTAACGGTGATAGATGCACAACTTCAAGCGAATATTAATTGGCTATACAATTCAGGAAAAGTTAATTATGCACCAATCAAACCTATGTGATGAATGCTTATTACCAGAGTCAAGGACGTATTGCAAGTGCATGTAGAAATAGTGCTTAAATTATTGGCAGTGGTCCAAATTTTGGAAAATGTATATATTCTTAAAAACATCCTAATAATCAATATTAAAATCTGTAGAATGTATGGTCTCATTGATAAAGTTTTCTTATGAATAATAGAATTATCTAGAATGGCAGGGTTTATATTTAACATTATTCTCTCATACAGCTGAGTTTCCAAAAATTTAGTAATTGCAACTTATGCTAAGATTCCCCAAAACTGAAAACTATACCCACAACGTTTTAATATTTATGCGTTGAATATGTTATATCTGTAAGGAATAGAAGTAAAATTTAATTATAACATGATATGTTCAACAATGAAAATTTACAATTACTAGATGATAATTCGAACTATAATTATTTTCAAATATTACAGAAGAAATTTGATTTTATAATGTTAAAACCGTATTATATATTAATGTATATTTTGTTTAAGCTGAGATTCAGAATTATTATTTTTAGTTATTTTATTTTATATGTAATACATATTTTAAATAAGTTAGTCTGATTTTGGTTTAAGGTTCTAGGTAGAGAACCTAATCACCGATAAAGGTTGAGGTAGTATCATTTTATGTATCCTTTTCCTTTTGTTCTGTTGTTCTTATTTCGATTGATTGTTGTTTTTTTTCTTCTTTGTTTTCCATGTTCTATCTCTTCCACATTTTAATAGAAAATCTTTATCATAAAGAAAAAGAAAAGAGAAGTCAGATGTAGATGAGAGAAAGCAAANGAAAAAGAAAAGAGAAGTCAGATGTAGATGAGAGAAAGCAAAATTAAGAAAAGAGAAATGAAGAACATGTGTACGTTAGCGTATAAAAATATATAAGAAAATAAAGATAAAATCAAAATTATTAGATGTGAAAAAAATGACACAATTTTAGATAAAATTTGCTTTTACATATTTGTTGAATATCATGCGGTCTTTTACATATTCCGTATATTAAAACTAACCATAATATTACCATGCTTAGTTAATATATGCCGTAAAAATTGCCGCATACAAACAAGATTAGAGATGTAGAGTATGAGTAAGTTACATACTGTATCAAATATGTAAAAGAATAAAAATGAAATCAAAATTATTACATGTTAAAATAGTTATATATGACACAAAAAATAATATTGTTGGATTTCATGCAGTTTTTAGATAAGTAGTTTAGATAAGTACGGCTATTTTTGTCAAAAATGATCAGCTGCCCATATAAATAGTTGATGTTGTAAAATCAATTTTGAGAAAATTATGTTAAATTTTTGAATTTACCTTTTAGTTGTTACTTTAGACTTTCACATGTTATTATTTGAGATCTTACAATGCATTGATGAAAAATAAACTACTCTTCAATTTTTTAGAAATCAAATTTTCTTTTTTAAAAAGTTAAAATATATTTGGATCGGGCCTTGTTGTCGATCCAATGATTACTTGTTGACAAAAAAAAAGTTAAAATATATATAAAGGAGATGCAATTTCTTTATTTATCTTATCATGATTAATTGATAAATAAAAACTAGAATAATATCTTACAATTTTTGTAAAATAGTATCTTGATTAGGTATAATATTTTCTGTAATATCTTAATCAAAAAATATTTCTATTATAACCTTTTTTACATTAAGAAATCATAAATGTTATTTACCTTTTTCTTTAACAACCCAAATTAACAAGTTTTCCAAATAAAAAAGAATTAAATCAATCAAAAATTCATCCAAAATTAAATGGAAAGCAATATAATTGATATTATTACTTCTCTAGTATTTTTTTTTATATAATATCGACTGAATTTGACAAATGAGAACATATAAATATTATATAATTATTCACTGAATCCAAAGATTTAATTATCATTAAATATAAGAAAGATTGATAACATGGTTAATCACTAGATATATGTAGGATAATTATTTGCATTGGTATGGCTATGAATGACTGCTAGTTTTTGGATTTAATTTCTAATTTTTGGATTTCAGATTTTAGTTTTTAGATTTAGGTTTTGACTGTATAACTTTTTATATTGGTTTTTGTTTTTGAAAACACCAATTTTTAGCCAATCATGATTTTGTAAAAACAGTTTTCAAAAACTTTAAATTTTTTTTGCATTATATTATACCATTCATGATTTTAGTTTTTTGTTCACCTAAAAATTAAAAAAAAACTAGTTTTTAAGAAATCAACATTAATTTCTCCAAAAATGAAAAAACTAGCTTTTTGGAGTTTTTAAAAGAAAAAACTAAAATGCAAAAACTAAAACCAAAATCTAAATAGAAAAACTAAAATCTAAAATCCAAAAACTAGAAACTAGATCCAAAAACTAGCAATCATTCATAGCCTTAGATTTTGGTTTTAGTTTTTGCATTTTAGTTTGTGCTTTTAAAAAGCCTAAAAAGCTACAAAATATATTTATATATATATATAATCAAAAAAAGACTTGGACATAAGCTTTTTTTTTTTTTTTAAATGAAATGATTGCCAAATTATCATAATTTCGGCTCCTAATATATGTATAACAATATAAAATATATGATATGTATATGATCATCTAGATTAACGTAAATAAAATATATTTTGTATATAGATTAAGTACAATTTTTTGTTTGCAGTAGTTTAAAAAAAAAAATTTTGTGAATTAAACATATATATATATATATATAGATATTTTCAAATTAAATTAAATGTTAGATAATACATATATATATATCTATATATATATATCATAAATAAGTATAAATATATAAATGAGCTATGCACCAAGAAACAGGTGGCTTAGATGGTTTGTCCCTGATTTGTTAGGTACAAGGTGGTGAATTCAAATCTCATCTTGCTCTACTTGGAGAACTTAGACTATAGATCGGATATTATTTATCTAATGTTTAATTATTGACAAAGAAAATAAATAGAAATGACCTATCCGCATTTTTCAGTCAATATATATATATATATATATTTATAAAAAATATCTCTAGTATGGAACGGATAATCATGTACTTTATGAATATTAGTATTCGAATGAGACAACTATATATTGAGCCAAACCATGAGTCATATCCCAAATATTTGAAGGGAAGTGTATTAGATACGAAATTTTAGAAGATTTGGTGGTTGTTTTAAAATTCACTGTTATTTAACTAGAGATTTTAAAATGTCTTTCGAAATTATTGAACATGAAATTTGCATAAAATCAATTAAAATCACTTAAAATATTCTGTTATTCAACCAACAATTTCTAAAAAGTAAATCAAATCCCGTGTTTTTCCAACCTAAACGATTTCATTTTTAAAAATTTGTGAAAAGAAATTTGGAAGGTTTTATATCCACTTTTGTTCACAAATAATGATTCTAGAAATCACACCTATCAATATGTTTTTCGTGAGACTTCAGAATTTAAAATATTTTAATATATAAAAAAGGATAAATTGCAAATATATATTGCTCTTTTTGATATACGGTGTTTTATCAGTTTTAACCCTTGTTTTTCATGATTTTATTGAGTCAAAATATGTGTTTGAATATCTTTTAGTCTGTTTTAGAGTCTTTTCAGGTCATATGTCACATTTGGAGAAGATGAGCTGTTTTGAAGGAAAACGAGCATATGGAGATGCAGAATCTTGCAGAAGAGTTAGAAGTTTAGCTTCCTTTTAAATACTTCCGACCGTTGGATCGAGCTTAGATTTAGACACAATATAGCCACGTGAGTTAGCTTTCATTTGGAGGTGGTTTGAGGGAAATCAGACAAGCGGTTAGGAAGATATGACGATTTTACAATTAGCTCTTGGATCGATCTGGTAAAGAGCTGTCCGACCTGGAGATTGACCTGCCGACCCTTGATCGACCATCGACCGATCTGAACCTGTTTCGCAAGAAAACCCTGAAATTTCCATATTTCGCCTTGTTTAACTTATTTTGTACCTGAACAAGTTTAACCTATTAAAACTAGGTCTCACCACTTTTTAGAACGAGCTTTTCATTATTTTTTCAGCAGCCACTTTTGTTTTGCTCTTGTAATCTTTAAGGAGAAGATCTCATCCTCCACAACAGCATTGGAGAAGATTTCTGAACCCTTTGCTATTTTAATTTAGTTTATCATTATTTTTATATTTCTCTTCTTTGATTGCTTCTTTTATATCATGTCTGAGTAGTTTATTAATCAGGTTTAGGGGTTTTTAGAGATTTAGAGATTCAATGAATTAAGAACAAATATGGTTCGATATTGTGTGTTCTCCATCTATTGCTGTGTTTAATGCTTAGGTTAAACTGGCCACCTAGTCTATGATCTTAGGTTGTTTAACTCTCCAAAAGCTTGTTAGATATCTGAACTAGCTTAGATGAGCAATTACTGATATACCTCAGTTTTTATCGGTTTTGAGCTCATTAATTCGCTTATTTTCAGAGTCTTTGTCTGCATTTTAGAGATTTTTCAGGTGGAAAACGAGAAGAACTTGGACTATACCCACGGAGTTTCGTTTGGAAGTATTTGAAGCCTTTGATCGATCGATCATTCTCTTCAGCCAAAGTAGCGCTCGACCTGTTGATCGACCTCACATCTTATGATCGATCGATCACATCTGTACGAGAAGTAATGCTCAACCTTTTAATCAACCAAACTATGTTGGAGATCAACCACTCACTAGTGATCGATCGATCAGCGAAGCTACAAGAGAAAACCTAATTTTCCTGTTTTTTGTACATGCGAGTTTTAGGACATATAAGTACTCTTTTTATTTCGTTTTGAAGGATATACAATAGATCTCAGAGAGACCTTTACGGCAGTTCTAGTCTTTTGTAAGCAGGGAGAAGAATTTCTTCATACTTTGAGAAGAATTTCGGAACCTTTTTTATATATTCAATTGCACTTCATGTTTTCTTTTATTATGTCTTGTGATTCTGCTTTGATTATGTCAGAGTAGATCCCTTGTCAAGGTTAGGGTTCTAGGGGTTGAGGAAATCAATGATTGGAGATTAAATAGGATTGATTATTAGAAGTTCTCCATCTAAACTCTCGCTTAAAGCTTAAATTAGCCTGATCAACTAGTTTATGAATCTAGGTTGTTAGCCTTCCAAAAGCTTGTTAAGAACCAGAACTAGTTTAGAAGAGCAATCGGCCTTACCAATGACAGTTGATTGTTAAGTATGATTGTGAATAATTGAACCAATTCGTTAAAGCCTATTTGCATTTTAGAACCAACGATAGTTAGGATTTATGAAATTGCTTCATAGAGTAATAGGTACCACAACAGTGGACTTGTTAGATTTTTATGTTCTAGTCGACAATAGGCATGTAATTTTCTGAAGAATTTTCTTGATTAGATTCCTTTATCCTGATGAACACTCGAACCCTGATGCTTTTTTATTATAGTTGCAAATCGTTAAGTTGTTAGTTTGTTTTATTTACAATTGTTTTGGTATAGCTTGAGATAAAATCGATAGTCAAAAGTGCAAACTTGGTTATTCGTGGATACGATCCTTAAGTATTACTACTTCATTGTTAAAATAGTAAAATTCTATGATATAGGAGATGATAGTTAGAATTCTGCATCTTCAGATCAAAGTCCATTGGTTCCAACTAAATCATCGGATTTTTCATTCAATTCATATCTTTAATTCGGGTTATTCGATTAAACTTCCCAAGCTAAGTGTTAGGCTATCTATATTACCTACAACGTTTTTTTGCCTGCATATAGAATAATTTGATACCTGTATTTTCGGAGAAAATCTAACGCACGGCCTAATTGGAGTTTCTACTGTTGCTTTGTTTTTGATACCTGAATACGTGTTGCTTTCTTCATATATAATTTCATAAAGTGTGTCTCAGCTACAGATGCCCTAACATGGATAGGAGATACCAGTTTTAATGGGTGTGTCAAAAGCAATTTTAGAAAATGTCATATTTGTGCATCAAGATGAGTCTAACTGGTCACTGCAAGATCCTTCTACTTTAAAACAGAAGTTCAGTGATATTTTCTCAGCCACCAGGTATAGAGCTGGCAATGGAGTTAAATTTGCAAATTCACTTGTAGTCCTTTGTTTTCACTTCTTCTTTTTTTGTCAACATTAGATCGACAAGGTCCGATCCATACCCTAAAGCTTACTCTCTTTTTTTCACTTCCTTAATTGTATTAGTTTTAGAAGATACTAATTTAGAGAAACTGTAACATGTGTGACTTGTGTGGTGCAGTTGGAGTAATACAAGAACTGGCTAATCTTGACAAAGCCCTTAAATCGTCTATGAAGGATTAAAGAAACTAATATTTTGTCCACAATTGTGAAGACTTTGGATGGCTTCAAGTGCTGGTTCCTTTGCTTTTTTATGGGTCAAATTGTTTCTTGTTTTTATGTTATGAATTCGCCATCTCTCTAATTAATTTTTATGAGTATATCATTCTAATTGAGTGGGCTTTACAAGTTTGGTTTGATGATACGAACATATCTATGATTGACTTTGCAATTCCAAAATATTGTCAAAACACTCACTTTGATCGTATTTATTGTAAATACATACAAATTTGTAAATACATAACCTGATAGATCATTTATGCCCCTTACGTGTGATACTTGTGTGATTTTGTTATATACACTTAACATATCTAAAATATCTATATATTGAAATAAAACTATTGACAACATATATACACTTAATATATAAGTAAAATAAATTTTATACATTTTCATTATTAAAAATATGTAATTTAAAATTTAAAGTACATAAAATATTATAATTGTAGCTGTAATGTTATAAAAATAAAATTCAAACAATTTTCAAACATTATAAAAAATTAGCCCAATAAAAAATAAATAAGATATGAAATTATTTCATATATATCATTTAGAATAAGATATATATATATATATATATATTTCAATTTATTATTATGTATCAATTTGTTTTATAGTTTTGAGGTTTAGGGTTTAGATTTGGGGTTTAGCGTATTGAGGTTTGGGGTTTAGGGTATAGAAATTTGGGGTTTAGGATTTTTAAAATATGGTAGTAAAATAAAACATATCAATTTATTGTAGAACTTTTATAAATTTTGTATTCATAGTTTTATTGTTTTACAACTTTGAAGTATGAATTTTTGTTTCTTTAAAGTATAAGTTAAATAACACATCAAATATACAATATTTTCTATTACTTGTTCATAATTACTAATTGGTACCAGTTAAACAAATAGAAAATCAAAATATGTGACTTAAATAAGAAAACAAATCAAAATATGTAGACATTTAAAGAACCTTGATGGTCAGTCGAAACATAACAAGGAGCTCTTTGGAAACATACATTTCGAGCTTCAAATAAACTTCATGAGACAAAAGTAACTCGTGAAGCAGTTTTCTCTGGAAAGGAGACGAGATATAAGTCTAGCCTACTGTGATATAATATTGCCTTAAACATAAAATACTTAAGAGATAACTTATTAATGCCCATAACATAAGCCCAATCCTCTAAAAGCAACGTTAATTGGAGATTTCGCAAATGGGTCAAATAGTACATTTGATAAAAAAACAGCCTAAGAATTAGGCCCAATAGGCACATAGATCCAGAAAAACCCATCACAACAGAGAATGGAGTTTGCCCTAGAGGAAACATGAGTTGCGGCAGCCGAGATCAATTTTTAAAAATTTTCTTATATGATAGTGTCAGAAAAGTGGGATATGTTGGATAAGATTTTAATATCCAACCGTTGATGATAGATGTAATCTAATGAATGGTTAAGATTATTGTTTCAAGATTTTCTTATCTACTTAGGTAGTAATTTTTATCTATAAAATATACAAATAAACTATTTCTGGAATATCACTGATTTCTTCTTTCACTTTTTTATTCCTTCTGTTACAGATCTTGAAATAAATGTTTGATATTTCTGTCATGAATTGTTCTAAGTTTTGACTCTAAATTGATTTGTGAAACAAATATGTAAAGGAGAGATCTTTAGTTTTGAAATCTTATCGTTTTCTTAATCTATTCTCTCCGTTTTAAAAGTTTTGGAGAGCATCAAATCTTTAATTATGTGTTAGAATTGAGAGGAAATAGTCAATTCTAGGGTGATTATGTCTCTCGATACTCAACATAGAGTAGATAGAGAATTTCACTCGAGCACAAACAATAATTTACTCAGCTTTGCGATATTAATTTTAGTTCTTATGGTCTTGTTTATATGTTCCAATATGGAAAAGTACCAAGAGAAGTTCAAGGATATTATCAAATCTTGGCGAAGACATGAGCTGATCTGGTAACTTTTGTGGATCCTATTTTTGTTTATACAAATTTGATTTGGTTTGGTTTAAGAACGGTCTATAATTCATTAAACAAATCTTTAAATATATTAGTAATTTGCATTATAATCTTTAATATTGATGGGAGCACTTCACTTCCTGTATTTCATGCAGTTTATGCTATTTAGTTTATTATTACAATCTCCAAGAATTAAATCAGGTTCCTTATTGAGGTCGAAAGGCCTATGCGTGAGCGGATCAGTATGTTTTTTGCCAATATGTTTCGCAGTAAGTTTCCATTATGAACAGATACAAATGTATAGATCAGTTGTTCAGATTTTAGTTCTAACAAAAGTTTTAATCTCTCTGATTCAGATGAAGCAAGGTAGGGATAATGTGGCTGAACTCTACACCTAGGTAAACACCTTTTTCTTTTGCTTTTTTTTATGATGAAAGTAATCTGGACGAATCCGACTACTCATGTGGATATGAAAGATCGTGTGACACTTCTACTTCTACATCATGTCAAACTATTAGACAACATTTTTTTTTTCGAAAAAACCAATATTAACTCATTACTCTCTCTGTGTCCATGTTTCTAGATGTGTCCCAATGAGAACCCAGGAGATTCATCAGACTTTCAAGTATCTTTGAGTAGTCAACCTATGAGTCAACTGGTGAGGAAGAACAATAGTCCATTGGAAAGAAGTACTGAGGAAAGAAGTGGGACTCTAGATCTCAAAGAATTTGTTCATTGCAGTTACCATTCTCGAAGGTAGATTTTCAGGGTTTTGCAGTTACTTAACTTGATATTGTGTTATTAATGTACTAATTAATTCCATCTTCATACCTTTAGGACATATTTCCCACTGGTAGGATCTTCTATCGGCTTACATATTTGGAGCTAAAATATGATATAGATTGATGGAATCTACTTTACCCTTATGCTCCGTAGTTCTCCTAAACTGAAATACCTCACCCTCATCGGTGTAAGTATTAATGTGCATATGTTTAGTCCATTGGAAAGAAGAACTGTGGAAAGAAAAGGGTCTCTAGATCTCAAAATGATTTATGATGTTGACAGAAAGGCTTGTGTACCAAGACCCAGCAGTAGCAAACGTGCTCAAAGTTTTAATATCCCTGCCTGATTCAGATGACGCTGGTGTTGAGAAGCAAGCAAGGCCTTTCAGCCTCTGTATCCATCGCCTGTGTTTCAGTTTCTGGTTGTCCAGCACGCATTGAAACCGAACGACATTTTTCCTGCAACTGAAAAATCAATAAACTTTGAACAATGTAGCAGCAACTTGTGAAGATCAGAAGATCACACACAAAAAATAGAACTTTTAGTAAGTCAGCACAAAATGTTACATACTTTATATTCTTCACTGTACTCATAATTAATGTACGTTTATTCTATTAGGGAACAATAGCTTAAGGGAATAAATGTTACATACCTTTGTTCCCTAAGGAAATAAATGTTACATACTTTGACGAAAAAAGAATATATTATTATAAACCTATTGTAACATAAAATATACAAACCTAATTGTTTCGATGAATTAATGAAACAGAAATCTGGGAATTAGTCAAATAGTCTTTAAGTACCATAAATTTGTTAAGATTTGTAACGTAGAATACAAAACTGTTTTGGAAAAAAATTAAATTTAGAGATTATGTTTTCATAGTATAAATTGACATACTTATTTTGATTGATTATTCACAACGACAAAACAACAACAAAAATGTCTTCCTCATTTAACCTCTTCTTCTATCTCTGTTTGCTTTTAACGTCTTCCATGTCAACGCAAAGACATGGTGTATTGCAACTCTAACGGCGACAGATACAGAACTTCAAGCGAATATTAATTAGATATGCAATTCAGGAAAAGTTAATTGTGCATTATATGTGATGAATGCTTATTACCAGAGTCAACGATGTGTTGCAAGTGCCTGCAATTTTAGAAATACTGCTCAAATTATTGGTAGTAATCCAAGTTTTGGAAAATGTCTGTATTCTTAGAAACATTCTAATTTTTGATATTATAATGTGTAGAATGGATGGTCTCATTGAGAAAGTTTTCTTATGAATAATATAATTATCTAGAATCGCATGGTTTATATTTAACATTTTTTTTCTCTTATAGCTGAGTTTCCAAAAATATAGTTATTGCAACTTATGCTAATACTTCCCAAAACTCAAAATTGTGCCCACCATGTTTTAATGTTTATGCTTTAAATTTATTATATCAGTAAGGAATAGAAGTAAGATTCAATTGTAACATGATATGTTCAACAATGAAAATATACAATTATTAGATAATAATTCGTACTATAATTGAATTTGTTATATCAGTAAGAAAATATACCATTGGACTTTTTGGGCTTGGCCTTTTTATTTTTTTATTTTTTATTCTATTTTCTTTCTTTTAATGATGGTTAGTGTGTATGAACTGCCGATGTAGCTCCCTATCTCCCCCAGTAAAATCTATTTTAATATGAAAAACCTTTCAAAAAAAAAAATTGTACTATAATTACTTTTAAATATTGCAGAAGAAATTTGATTTAATATTGTTAAAACGATAATATATTAATGTATATATTGTTTAAGTTGAGATTCAGAATTAATTTTATATGATGAGTCAGTTTGATTTTATATGAAATACTTTGATAAGTCAGTTTGATTTTGGTTAAAGGTTCTAGCTCTTAGTTCAAAAATTCGTCCGCCTAGCCGATTAATCCTCTGCGTATGTACTAGACGGTGACCAACCAAGTCGATCAATGCCTAGATGGTTGTAAAAATCGAGTTTTGGATTAGTCCCTAGCTAGTCCGAATAATCTCCGCTTACTCTGATTAATTTCCACCTAATATGATTAATATATTATTTTAAAAAATTTATTAAAATTTTAATTTAATTTTCTAGCTGATATCAAAAATATTCTATTTATACACATTAAATTTCTTACAATTTATTTTTTATGTTATTATATATAGAACTAACAAATTATCTATAATATTATTTAATATTTTTTATCAATGTATTTCATCAAATTGAAACACTAAATTTTAATTAATAAAACTAAAACATAGAATTAATTAAAAATTAGTCTCTCATTACTCCTGCATAATCTCCGATTAATTGATTAGGCGTTAGGCGCTACTTCAGTGTATGAATAGCGCCCAACAAAATTCAAGACATGGGTTCTAGGTAGAGAACCTAAGCATTGACAAAGGTTGAAGTTGTATGTTCTACTTCAGTGTTGTTGCCTCAGTTTTTGCTCCTGGTTACTCTTATAGGTCCAAGTCTCTAAATTTGTTTCCGTGAAGGCTTTTCCTCCTCCGTGAGCGTAGTGTGAGCTCAGTAAGTAATTAAGGTCATTCAAAGGTTTTGATTAGTCGTGTTTGGGTTGTTTGACGGTTCTCGAGGCTAATCTACTACTAACTTGTCCTCGTCATCTTCAGTTTCTCTTATGGGCCTCTCAATATCCTATAAAGTATTTTTCTTCTTTTGTTCTATTGTTCTTAATTCGATTGATTGTTGTTGTTTCTCTTTGTTTTTAATGTTGTATCTCTTCCACATTTTACTAGAAAACCTTTATAAAAAAACTATCAGATTTAGATGAGAGAAAGCAAAACTAAGAATAGAGAAATGAAGAATATGTGTAATTCGTTTATAAAAATATGTAAGAAAATAAAGATGAAAACAATTAGATGTGAAAAAAAAATCTGACACAATTTTTGATAAAATATGCTGTTACATATTTGTTGAATTTCATGCGGTCTTTTACATATTAGAACTAACCATAATATTACCACCCAAACAAGATTAGAGATATGAAGAATATGAGTAACTTACTTAATATATATAAAATATGTAAAAGAATAAAGATGAAATCAAAATTATTGGATGTAAAAATAATATCTTACGCAATCTTTGATGAAATATGCTAAAAATAATATTCGTTGGATTTCATGCAGTTTTTAGATAAGTATGGCTATTTTTTTTCTTAAAACTGATCAAATGCTCATATAAATAGTTGATGTTGTAAAATTAATTTTGAAAAATTATGTTAGATTTTTGAAAATATTTTTTAATTATTACTTAAGACTTTCACTTGTTATTATTTGAGATATTGCAATGCATTGATGAAAAATAAACTACACTTCAATTTATTTGGAAATCAAATTTTCTTTTTAAAAAGATACAAATCCAAATAGGATGCAATTTATTTATTTATTTATCTAATCATGATTATTTAATAAAAGTGGTAGAAGGCTATCTTTTTTTTTTGTCAACACATATTCATATATTACCAAAAGGGGTAAGGATAAGTTACACTTCTATACCATTAGGTGACTCCCTCGAAGAACGAGTTAGAGCATCAGCCTTATGATTTAGAGAGCGCGGAATTACATGAAGAGAAAAAGCACTAAAATGAGACTTCAAACTATAGAAATCCTCCTGGTAAGGTTGAAAAGCCGGCCAATCTTCTGGATTGAGGAGTATCTTCAGAACATCCGAACAATCTGTAGCTAACTCCACATCTAAGAACTGGTAAAGGAGCAGA
>OVAX01004169.1:0-14730 GCA_900406405.1 Lepidium africanum | reverse complement strand
TTGGGGGATTCGCCCAATCATGTGAGAGCTGGTGCATGGGATGACTTTCCTGGATGATTCTTAGTGGCTTGGATAGTCTCTTGGTTGCCACAAATACGTTTGAAANTTCTTAGTGGCTTGGATAGTCTCTTGGTTGCCACAAATACGTTTGAAATCCCTTGAAGCCAACATATCTCGGACCTTCCTTAAACAGCACCGGATCGGACCGTCTTCTTGTTGGGAGTGTATCTGGTGGATCCGATGGTGGATTTTTACGGTCTTGAGATTTTTGGAACAATGAAAAGCCCAAAAATAACCTCCAAGTGGTTTGAGGTGAAGGCCGCGCCTGAATTGGGCTGTGCAGTTCAATCTTTGGCCTTGTCACCCAGTTGGGTTCATTGCAGATCCTCCAAATTGTAAAATCCATACCTTTTATCTCAAACCTTCTTTTGGGGTGATTCCACTTCGAGAAGATAGATAAATGAGTCAAGAATCCATTTACTATTGATTCGTAACTTGGTTCATCTAGGAGCATCTGGAAAGTCTCAAAGAGTGATCGCATGTGCTGGTTGGATTCCAAAATTGGCAAGTGCGGTCTTGGTTGTGTCTTCGTGGGCTGGGGCTGGGATGTGGCTACTGTAAGCTCTTCAAGGTCATCTAGATTGTATTTGATCTTCATGTTAGGTTTGGCCAAGTCTTGTTGGTTAGATTGCTTCTCGTCTCGACCTTCTCGGATTATATCATCTTCGGGTAACTTTTTGCGGTCGAGGATTCCATCAATTGTAATCTTAATTATGAATAGAGTGGTCGTGCCAATAGAGAAGCATGGAAAGACATCATTGGAGAATATAGAGCTTAATTCATTCCTGCTTTGCCATTAATACAATACCAATCTCCGAAGCTGCTTTTCTGGTTTGGTTTTGTATGAGGAGAAAGATTGGACATGTATATGAGATTGGAAACAGTAGTGTGATTGTAAGAATATTTATAATAATATTATTATTTAAAAAAATGTTTGTGAGGTTGAACACGGCTGCTAAGCGGTCTCTACTGATGAAGCTTGTGTTGTTTCTAGATTCTTTTTGGCTATTTCCTCGAATCTCATCCATTTCTTTATCTAACACATTTTTTATTTTCTATGAAAAAAATTACTCAAATAGTGTAGAGTTATAGGTTAATTACTAGAATAGATTTTGGAGAGAGTAAAAACGAAAGGGAATGGTGCAATTACCTTGCACCATTCCCTTGTAAAAAAATGTTCTTTTCTTCTTTCTTCTTTTTCTTTGTCTTTTTCTCCATTTTCTTTTTTCTTCATTCTCTTCCTCTTCTTCTCCATTTTATTCTATCCTCTTTTTCTTTTGTGACAATTTCTCTTCCTCTTCTTCTCCAACTTTTTCTTTCTCATTCTCATTTCGTCTTCTTCTTTCTTGTTCTCATTTCATCTTCAAAGGTAAGTTCTTCTTCTCTCTCGCTCATTTTCGTCTTTGATTTCATTCTTCTTCTCTCAATTTCTCTCGATTTCTCAATTTCGTTATTTTTCTCTCAATTTATCTCGATTTTGAGTACATGCATTAGTGTTTTATGACACATTTGCATTAGGCTTTTTTGTCATATTTATGGTCTTCGTAATGGGTTTCGGGGTTTGGAGAAGTTGTTGTGTTCGTCGTTTTTGAAACTGTAAGTGATTTCAAAATGAGATTATGTCTTTCGCAAATTTCTTGTGTGTTTGTTGTTTTCTGGGTTTTCTGGGTTTTTTGGGTTAGTGTACTAGAGTTCATTTTAAGTGTGGTAGAGTTCGTTTTAAGTGTGGTAGAGTTCGTTTTAAGTGTGGTAGAGTTAGTCTCGTAATTTAGGTTTGAATGGTAGAGTTTGGTTTGGGTTTGGTAGAGTTAGGTTATAATTTGGTAAAGTTAGGTTTACGTTTGGTAAAGTTAGGTTATAGTTCATGGGTTTGTGGGTTATGTCATAGTATGGTAGAGATTGTCCTGGATCTCAGTTTACTTTGGTATAGTTTGCAATATTGGTGAGGGTTTGATTGATAGAGTTTGCCACGAGTTTTTATTAATGTAGTAGAGTTCATTTTAAGTGTGGTATAATTAGTCTCACAATTTAGGTTTGAATGGTAGGTATTGGTAAGGGTTTAGTATAGTTAGGTTTTAGTTTGGTAAAGTTATAGTTTCTGGGTTTGTGGGTTATGTCATAATATGGTAGAGATTGTCCCGAATCTCAGTTTACTTTGGTATAGTACAAGCAAGATTGGTGAGTTTTTGTTAGTGTAGTAGAGTTCGTTTTAAGTGTGGTAGATTTTGTCTCATAATCTAGGTTTCAATGGTAGAGCTTGATTTGGGTTTGGTAGAGTTATGTTATGTTTTGGTAAAGTTAGGCTATAAGTTGTGGGTTTGTGGGTTATGTCATAGTATGATAGAGATGTCCTGGATCTCAATTTACTTTGGTATATTTTTTGTAAGATTGGTGCGGGTTTGATTGATAGAGTTCATCACGAGTTTTTGTTAGTGTAGTAGAGTTCGTTTTAAGCGTAGTAGAGTTTGTTTTAAGTGTGGTAGAGTTAGGTAAGGGTTTGATAGAGTTAGGTTATAGGTTGGTAAAATTAGGTTTAAGTTTGGTAAAGTTAGATTATACTTTATTGGGTTTGTAGGTTATGTCATAGTATGATAGAATTCGTTAACAGTTTTTGTTAGTGTAGTAGAGTTCATTTTAAGTGTAGCATAGTTCGTTTTAAGTGTGGTAGAGTTAGGTTATAGGTTGGTAAAGTTAGGTTTAAGTTTGGTAAAGTTAGGTTATAGTTTATGGGTTTGTGGGTTATGTCATAGTAGAGTTCATCTTGAGTTTTTGTTAGTGTGGTAGAGTTTGTTTTAAGTGTGGTAGAGTTCGTTTTAAGTGTGGTAAAATTAGTCTCTTAATCAAGGTTTAAATGGTAGAATTTGGTAAGGGTTAGATAGAGATAAGTGATAGTTTGGTAAAGTTAGGTTTAAGTTTGGTAAAGTTAGGTTATAGTTTTTGGGGTTTGTGGGTTATGTCATAGTAAAGTTCGTTACAAGTTTTTGTTTGTGTAGTAGAGTTCGTTTTATATTTGGTAGAGTTAAGTTATATGTTGGTAAAGTTAGGTTTTAGTTTGGAATAGTTGTATTCGTATACATGTTTGATATAGTTAGGTTTTGACTATTTCTTATTTCTACTCAACACGTATGGTTGCGGCCAAGGACTATCCATAGAGGCGTTTTGCAACTGTTTAATTTTAGTTTAGTTTTCGTCCTTTGATAGTATTTATATACACCTTTTGTAATGCGACAACAACAATTAGTAATAAAACCTCTGTCATATTACACGTTTTGTTCATAACTTAAAACCTTAACAAAGATAACATCAGTTTGAACTCTATCATAACTATGAACTCTACCATACTAGTATAAACTATACCAGAGTCGTATAAACTTTACCATTGTAACTTTACCATTCTCTACCATATGTACTTTAAACTCTACCAAAGGTAACAAATAACATTTTCCACGAGGAAACGAACTCTATCATGGGTCAACTATAACTTTACCATTCACTACATTATGTACAATTAACGCTACCAAAGGTAACAAATTACATTTTCCACGAGGAAAACGAACTTTACCATGGTTTATCTCTAACTTTACCATACACTACATTATGGACTATTAACTCTACCAAATCCATGAGGAAAACGAACTCTTCCATGGGTCAATTGTAAATTTACCATTCACTACATTATGTACTGTCAACTCTACCAAAGGAAACAAATTACCTTCTCCAAAAGGAAAACGAACTCTTTCATGTTTCATCTGTAACTTTACCATACATTATGTACTGTTAACTCTACCAAAGAAAACAAATTACATTCTCCACAAGGAAAATGAACTCTTTCATGTTTCATCTGTAATTTTACCATACATTATGTACTGTTAATTCTACCAAATCCATGAGGAAAACAAACTCTTCCATGGGTCAACTGTAACTTTACCATTCACTACATTATGTACTGTCAACTCTACCAAAGGAAACAAATTACATTCTCCACAAGGAGAACGAACTCTTTCA
Organism: Lepidium africanum; assembly: GCA_900406405.1. Lineage (NCBI taxonomy): Eukaryota > Viridiplantae > Streptophyta > Magnoliopsida > Brassicales > Brassicaceae > Lepidium > Lepidium africanum. Next base: position 10,665 of record OVAX01004169.1, on the reverse strand, counting down.
TGTTTCATATGTAAATTTACCATAGACTACATTATTTACGAGGCAAATGAACTATACCTCAAAGTGGTGCTCTTCCATGAGCTTATACTTACTCTAACCTATATTTGAACTCTATGAATCTATCATGCAAACTCTGCCATGAACTTATACTAACTCTATTAACCTATATCTGAACTCTGTCATGTTATCATGTAAACTCTACTATAAGCTTATACTAACTCTACTTATCTATACCCGAACTCTACAATGAGCTTATACTAACGTTACTAACCCATATCCAAACTTACACTAACTCTACTTATCTATACCCGAACTCTACTATGAGCTTATACTAACCCTACTAACCCATATTCAAACTATACCATGCAGTCATGTTAACTCTACCATGCGATTATACTAACTGTATTAACCTATACCCAAACTCTACCATGTTATAACGTAAACTCTACCATGAGCTAATACTAACTCTACTAACCCATATCCGAACTATACCATGCAGTCATGTTAACTCTACCATGCGATTATACTAACTCTATTAACCTATACCCAAACTCTATCATGCTATAACATAAACTCTACCATGAGCTAATATTAACTCTACTAACCCATACTCGAACTATACCATGAAGTCATGTTTACTCTACCATGGGATTATACTAACTCTATTAACCTATACCCAAACTCTATCATGCTATAACATAAACTCGACCATGAGCTAATACTAACTCTACTAACCCACATGTGAACTCTCCTATTCTTTCGTGAAAATTCTACACTAACTCTATTAACCTATATCCCAACTCTACCATGCTATAATTTAAACTCTATGATTAGCTTTTAGAAGATTTCGTAGATACGGACGGCTTACGTGGCAAGTTTCATTAATGGTATTTTTCGTAAATATGTTTTTTGTTTACTCATCAAAAAAGGGCAAAATGGTATATAACAAAATTAAAAATCTATTCTAGTAATTTTGAAATATTTGCCCTATTTAACTAATTTTCCTTTAATTTTGCCACATTCCAATAAAGAAAAAATTATTCAAATAAAGTCAATTTATACCTAAATTACTCAAATAGTTTTTGTTGGCAAAAAAAAAAAAAGAAGGGAAGGGTGCGTTTGGATGAGGTGGGTTATAGGTTAAAGGAGTTAGGATATAGTTTAGCAGAGTTAGGTCATAGTTAGGTAGAGTTGGGTAATAGTTTGGCAGAGTTGAGTCATAGTTTAGCAGAGTTTGATTATAGTTTAGAAGAGTTCGTAATCGTTTGATAAGTTGATTTTAACTTTTTATTGTTTCTACTTATCAACAGGTATGGCTGGGGCCAAGGAGTACTCGAAGAGGCTTTTCAAACATTGTCTCGTAGTAACGAAGAACTGGAGTATAAACCACCGTTGCAATCTGAGTAATATTAGCAATATGATCAAGGGTATTAGTGAAGACACATACATTGACATAAAGGAGAACTCGTGCCTTAGAGTTTTTTTAAAGCTCACTGACTCCAACTACACGTTTACGGGTAGGCATGTACAATATTTATTGGTGCATCAACTACATATTAAAAAGATGTATAAGTTATGGGTCTTGGTTGGTTATCAGCTTATGAGATTTTCTCTGCACGAGTTTGAGGAAATAACGCAGCTTAACTGCGGCATTGTTGGTGAGTCTTCTAATGTGGAGGAGGTTGCCCATAGAGATCTTTGGACGGACATGGTTTTAGCAGTTGGTGAAGGCCCTATGTGGGTTGAGTTGAAAAATATGTTAGAGAGATGTAGATCGTGGTCTTTCGAGAAGAGGAAGATGGTTGGATTGCTAGTGGTTTTGCATGGTATTTACGGTGCTCACTGCAACAGAAGGATTCCTTCTTGTTCTTCTAAGTTGGTTTCAGATGCAGAGAATTTTGAGAGGAATGCATGGGGTAGAATAGGCGTTTAGCAAACTAATGAGATCGATAAGATCTGCAACCTATAAAAATGAATCTTACACTATTCATGGGTTTGTGCACTCGCTTCTCATCTGGGCATTAGAGTCTATCCCCTTATTAGCAAAACGTTTTGTTGAGAGAAAAGAAGGTTTCAATGTTCCTCTTCTACGGTGGAGACCAATCAAGAAGCAAACCATGGAAACATGAGACATTGTGAAGTTAGACTAGGAAAACACGGTAGATGGAAAGGTAAATTTCTTTTGTAGTAGAGTTCGTTGTATAAATGGTAGAGTTCATATAGGTGCTTGGTAAAGTTAAGTATGTTAATGGTAGAGCTTAAAAATGGTTTGACACTTGCTTGTAAGAGTTCATCGATACTGGTGGTAGAGTTTGATTACTTGTAGTAGAGTTCATCAAGACAGGTGGTAGAGTTTGTTGTGTATATGATAGAGTTCATATAGATGCTTGGTTAAGTTAAGTATGTTGGTGGTAGAGTTTAAAAATGGTTTGACGCTTACTTGTAGTAAAGTTCATCGATACAGGTGGTAGAGTTTGATTAGTGTTTGGTAGAGTTTAAAAATGACACTTACATGTAGTAAAATTCATTGTTACATGTAGTAGAGTTTGATTAGTTTTTGGTAGAGTTGGTTTGACTCTTACTTGGTTTGGCAGAGTTTACAGTGTCATAGTTGAGTTTAACATGTGTTTGGTAGAGTTGAATTATTGTGTCGGTAGAGTTGAATTAGTTTTAGTAGAGTTGAATTTATGCTTAGTATAGTTCATAAGTGTTTAGTAAAGTTGTTTATACTTTTAGTAGAGTTGACAAAGTTGCTCCTTTTTCTCTTTCAGGTACGCGTAAGGCACTTATGTCCAATGCTTCAGGAGATATTCCTTCTCTGGCCAGACGAGGTTGAAGATCCGACAGTGGACAACATGATCGGAGACATACTCGATGGCACTCTAGATGAGTCCTTCTGGGACATACAAGACTCTATCAACAAAAAGCCAAAGAGGAAGGCAGAAACTGATGTTGATCAGAGGACAAGCAAGAATTCAAAGCCTAGTTCTCATTCAAAAGAGGCGGTGAACAAGAAGAAAGAGGCAGAGAAATAGCGGTGGGACGTACCAAAGGAGAAAGTGGGGACTCCAACTACTGTGAAACACAAGGAGGCGTTTTTCACCGCCGGAGATGCGTCCGCATGTTAGTGCCACTACGTACAAAATATCTCGTATTCTGAAGGGCACTCCGCGTAATAAGCAGTCAAGCGATTATGGCGTTTACTGCCTAAAGATCATCGAGTGTTTAGCCCTTAGATGCACATTCCATGGACTGGATGATGAGTACATTAGCTTCTCTCAGCTGAAATATATCATTGACTTTAGGGAGCAACTTCTGGTGAAGGAGACTATTGCGTACACTGATTCAGGTCCTCGGCAATTATGTGATAAGGCCGCTCTCCTTTCAGCCTCTCAAGACTTTGTGCTGGAATGGTAGAGATCATTTAACATGATGGTAGAGTTCGTTTAACTGGATGGTAGAGTTCATTTAATACGATGGTAAACTTTGGTTTTAGGCTGGTAGAGTTTCTATCACATGGTAGAGTTTGTTATGATTGTAGGCTGGAATGGTATACGTGACCATGTTATAACGTGTTTCGAGTATCACAAAGATGCGATCTTTCATACTCTTAAAGGACCAATATTACTTTTCGGTTTTGGTCTTTCCATAGTATTTATATAACTTTTGTAATGCGATAACAACAATTAATTATGAAATCTTTGTCGTATTACACGTTCTGTTCATAACTTCAAACCCATACAAAAGACAACATCAGTCACAAACTCTATCATACATAAATACTCTACCATACCGGTATTAACTCTACCATTCAAGTAGAAATTCTACTAAATAAGTAAGTCCACGTATGGAAGAGTACAAATTTAAGATTGAACTCTTCCACTACATGTACGGGCATTGTGACCGAGTTGTTTACACTTAGAACAAGCTGAAACTTTCCTTGGCCGTTTTGCCTCTCCTGAACACTCGAACCAGCTTTTTATCCTCAATTTCTGTGGCCTTCCAAGTTGTTGACGCACATGGGGCGGATTACACACTTTATAACTCACATCCAACAGAACATGAATTGCACCATTCCTTGGGAATATACGATTGGAGTAGGCGTTGTACAAGTAGCTCATGTGATAGTAGGGATGAGTATGTTCGATTGTTGATCGTTGCCATGCCTCTGCAACGGCAATGGCATGCACACAAGGAATTTTTTTGATGTTAAACCGCTTGCAAGAACACGTCCTCTCAGTCAAATTGACCAAATTTGAAGATTCTGATCTTGAAACCACAGCTTGGTGTTCATCTATGTCCTGCACATCGTATTGCCTAGCTTCCTCAACCCAAATCTATAATGTAACAAAACTACATGAACTCTACTATGAAAGTATTAACTCTACTACGAAGATATGAACTCTACTATGAAGGCATGAACTCTACTAAGAAAGTATTAACTCTACTACAAAGATATGAACTCTACTATGAAGGTATGAACTCTACTACGAAAATATGAACTCTACTATAAAGGTATGAACTCTACTAAGAAAGTATTAACTCTGCCACGATGATATGAACTCTACTATGAAGGTATGAACTCTACTACGAAGATATGAACTCTACTACAAAAGAAGGAACTCTACTATACGAGTTCAAACGAACTCTACTATTCGAGGATACGTACCCTACTAAGAGTATAAAAGGTATGAACTCTACTATAAAGGATACAAACTTTACTATTAAAGGATACAAACTCTACTAGAAGCGTACGAGTTACCTTTAAGAACTCTACCAAAATGATTTGATCCATAGATCCAAACAATAAAAACATTAACAATAACAAAACAAAATGAGTTGAAGCAAAAAATGGAGCTTGAATGAAATAAAGGAACTTAAAGGGAGCTTCGACGGCGTCATTTATCAAGGAAGAAGGTAGTTGGCGGCTAGTGAGCTAATAATTAAGGGGTAAATTTGTCATTTTAAAAGTCTAGGTTTCCTTAACCAACTCTACTACGAAGGCCACTAACTCTACTATGGGTAACAAATCAGACATTCCATGTGGCCTGTAAACTCTACTATGGGTCATCTATAACTTTACTATACCCTTTACTATACTCTATCAAAGGTAACAAATTACATTTTGAACGAGTAAAACAAACTTTATCATGGGTCATATCTAGCTTTACCATATGAACAAAACGAACTCTACTATGGGTCAGAAATAACTTTACCATATAGTACATTGTCGTACAATCAACTCTATCAAAGGTAACAAAGAAAGTTTTGAACGAACAAAACAAACTCTACTATGGGTCATATTCAACTTTGCTACACAGTACCGTATTGTCGTATCAACTCTACTATGGGTACTTTAATACGTTTCAATGAGGAAAACGAACTCTACCCTGGGTTATCTGTAACTTTACCATAAAGTACATTGTCAAGCTTTCAACTCTATCAAAGGTAAGAACGAACTCTACTATGAGTCATATTCAACTTTACCACACACTACATTATGTTGCGATCAACTCTACTAAGGGTAAAAAATTACATTTTGTACGAGAAAAACAATTCTATTATGAATACAGTTTAACTCTACTACACAAGACTTTATCATATGTCATCTTTACCAATTTATTATCAACTCTTCTACGTTACGCTCATTTATAATGGCAGCGGGACGGCTGACGTGGCAGGTTTCATTAATGGCAGTTTTGTTATTACATTTTTGTTTGCTCATTAAAAAAGGACAAAATAGTATATATGAAATTTTAAAAACCATTCTAGTAATTTTGAAACATTTGCTCTATTTAAATAATTTTTCATTAATTTAACTCTATTTCAGTAAATCACTCTCCAATAAATCACCTTTTTCTATATGGCGTTGTTGCCTTTCTTTTCTGCTATAACGTATAAGATAGTTTAATTTTATTCAAGCATATTCCCCTTAACTTTTTCTTTTTCATTTTAAAAATCATAACAGATATGTTTAGATAAAAGGATAGAGGATGATAAAACATAGGAAATTGGATTAGTTATATAGATCAAATTTGAGAAAAAAATTTCCTTATAAGCTGAAGATTTTTAGGTATAATAATGATTAAAATTCTAATCAAATTTTGGATTATACCATAAATACGTTATTCAAAACTAAATTTATGACCACTGAGTCACTACTACAGTATTTGGTCCAGCGACTTTTTTTTTTTTCCGGCAAAGTTATAACTTTATTAACATAAATCCAATGTGACATATTTGGTCCAGCGACTTTATATTTACATCAAAATAACTCTTTATTTATAAAAATCTTACTTTACTCATACTCAGACTGTCTTTTTGTTTAAATTAGTACATATATTAGTATATGTAATCGTGCTAAAACATATTCATACTAATGTTAAATTCGAAAAAAATAGAGATTTAAAAAATATGTTATGTGGCATCCGAGCAAAAAAAATAATCTTCCACATAAATTTATTAAATAAGAAAAAAAGGAACTATTTTTCTCCCTTGTATGTATTATTGTAATACTAGAACTTGAATTCAATGTTATGAGAGATTATTTTATTTTATTTTATTTTGTCAATTAGCCTACTGACTTTTAAATTTCACTCTAACTATTGCAGGTAACGGGGTTCGATCTTTGGTGCTTTGAGGATTTGTAAAGTGACTATACCACTGGGCCACCTGTCCTCCGCGATTATATTATTTCTTGAATCTATAATAATCTAAATCTTTTTTTTATAACTCAACTCATTTATTATAATAGAGAATAAAGCTAGTTCAATGATCTTTTTTATATAATAAAAAAATAACTTTAGTATAAAAAAATAACTTTACAATGATGTGTTATATTATATTATTTGTCATTGGAGATTAGTTACATCACTAGAAATTTGATAAAGTTAAATTGGTTTAAACATGTTTTCGAAAACCATTTAATTGCTTGGATTCCATTTATGTTAACTGTATCATTCAAATTAATTTCTGAATATTTGAAATTTATTGTTTAATTATTATTTTATAACGTATATATATAATTAAGAAATATATTAAATAACATCAAAATTTGTTGTTTAATATAACATTAATATAATATTGTTTGATATAACATTAATATTATTTATTTTTCACCATTTAAATTGAATTTATGTTATTTTAATAAAATATAAATTAAATTCATATCTTCTACTCTCTTCGTTTCAATTTAATTGATGTTTTAAGGAAAATAAATTGGTTTCAATATAAGTGATGTTCTCACTCACCAATACAAAAATTAACTCATTTTTCCAGTGTTGTGTTTTTATGATTTTTTAACTAGAGATATATGTTTCCAAAAAATTAAATATTCATAAAAAAAGTTAAAATATGTATTTTATAAACTTTCTTGATTTGTGTGTCGCTACCTTAAACATCTCTTATATTGAAACATAAGAAGTATATAATAAAAAGATACTAATATTTAGAATTGTCCTTACATAAGATGTCATTGCTAATTAGAATGATAGTCAGGGTTTTTTGGCTATTTTTTTTTCATTTTCTCAAATATTTATTGATTAGATTACGTTTGATTATGTATTTTTTTTGTCAACTTAACTCAAATTCAAACAAACCGAGACCAAAGTGTGGGTACATCATTCACATAAACTTGACTCCTAGACAACCCTCTAACATTTCGGGCTAGGGAGTCAGTTTTGTGGTTAGGTGCACGGGAAATTAAAACAAGAGAACACAACTTGAAAAGGCTGCTAAGACGAGAAAGTCTGCAAGGTAAGGAAGAAAAGCTGGTCAAGCAGACGGGTCTTCAATCATCTTAACTAATTCTGAACAATCAATGTGAAACTTCACCTCGTGGATCTGAAGCCCATGAAGACAGGTCATAACCCAAAGGAGCGCCTCGAACTCAGAGTGGAGAGGAAAACAATACCAGCCTAAACCCGTAAAAAGGTCAGATTCTTTACATGAAGCATCAACTAAACATTTATACCCTATAAAAACTGGATTAACTGCTAACGGTCTTGAGATCGTCCCACCCTCCGATTGAGTAATCGCATTTTCATTCCCCCAACTTGTACTATTACCATTCTGAGATAATTCTCAAGCCTCAGCTTCTGATTCTGCTGCCAATACTAAGTTCCTAGTATCTGTATCCTTGTTCATGAAAACCTTCTCATTTTGTGATTTCCATAAAAACCATAAAATCCACGCGAAGCTCCTAGAATCCTTATGTCGGGGAAGTCGCCAAATGAGATAATCAATATTCGAATAAATGGATGGTCCTAGGAAAGAAGGTCTTGTTGGTATCTTAGATATGGCCCAGGCTTGAGTGGCCGGAGGGCATTTAAAGAGAACCTGGTTAATTGTTTCTTCATCCGCCCCACATCGGGCATAGTGTATGTCACATGAAATACCTTGTTGTTTTAATCGAGATTTAACTGCAAGATGACCGGAAATTGCTTGCCAAATAAAATATTTTATTTTTTGTGGCGCCCTCACTATCCAAACTTGAGATTGAAGATTATGGATATTCGGGTCTAAAGAAACTGATATTTGTTGAGACAAATTACGTTGCACCCAGTTACCGATTTTTACCGTAACAAAACCGGTCTTTGTATAATACCAACCTAATCGATCCACAATTGGCATTCAAGGAATATGTATTACGAGTATTAACTCAATATCTCTTGTGTTAAAGAATTGGCGTACAAAAGTTTCTTTCCATAAACGTGTACGCGAGTCAATGAATTCTGATACTTGAAGGTCAGGATTAATATTCGGACCCACCCCTATCGCCGGATGTGGTCAACTGTCTAGGATCCAAGGGTCAATCCAAATGCGGATAGTATCACATGTATCCACTCTCTTGATCAAACATTTCATCACCAAAGCTCGAGTTGAGATAATACTCTGCCAACCATAAGAAGGTGAATATAATCGCTTGACATCTAAGGGATTGGAGCCCACAAAATACCTTCCTTGTAAGACCCTTACCAGTAAAAATTAGGGAAATCCAAAAGTCACCAAATTTGTTTAGCCAGCAAAGCATAATTGAATTCTTCAATTGCTCTAAAGCCTAAACTCCCTTCGGTTTTACTCTTATATAAATACTCCCATCGAGAAAAATGAATTCTTTTTGATAACCCTGAGTTATACCATCAGAAATTTGTTATTGCAGCTGAAATCTTGAATGTAACTATTTGGGTAAATGATAACATGACATTACATAGGATGGAATCGCCGTCAAAACAGATTTTATTAAAATCTATTTTCCTCCCTTAAAGAGAAACTTAGCCGACCAAGAATTAATCCGTGCATCTATCTTTTCCTTGACGAAGGCGAAAACCTTGGTTTTTGTTCCTTCTAGTCCTTCAGGGAGACCCAGATAAGTTTCCATAACTCCAAGAGTGTTAATACCCAAAAGACTTGCTTTTGTCGGCGTAATTAATCAACTTCTTTCCCGAATTGAATAGAAGATTTAAGAGACGAATTTAAATGAAAAAATTATATATGGTATTTAGTTATTATACTTTTTAATGTAATTTTGAGTAGATCACGAATGATTCGTTATGAAGATACGAATTTAAACAAAAAAAATTATTAATGGTTGTTTAGTTAATATAATTTGAATGCATTATTTGATTAGATCACAAATTATACGTATTTAAAATACGACTTTAGTTAATAATTAAAAAAAATTAATTTCGATCCCATTAAAGACAGTACATATGTTGTCAACAAAGAACCTTATTGATAGGTCCGTGATATTGGAAAGTAGATATGTAATAACATCTGTATAATTAACATTTCCAATTTTTTAATAAATATTGTCGCAATCATAGAAATTAGACAAAAATCCTTAAAAATTTAGTCTTAAATATCATATAATTTTGGCACTTATTATAATAACATTTCATTAATACAAGTACTCTTTAATTATTGTTTTATATTTATAAGACATGTTTCCATATTCATAGATAATATTATTAATTGTGAATAACTACATGATTTGTTTACTATTATAGCATGTGCTACATTCTTTAAGTAGCATATACACTTCAAATTTAAATATATGGCGTGTGTAAGATCGAATCTTATATATATCCGACTCAAATTAAAATTGATATATTAGAAAAAAGATGAAACATATGATATATGAAAATTTAAGTAGCATACGTTTATTCCCATCAACATACCATATTGTCTATTTGTTGTCGTTTCTTTTGGAAATTTATATTTATATAATATTGTAATATTGATATTAACTCTAAATTTTTAATGGAGTATTTATTGTAATCAATATACCATATTTTTTATTTTTTTGTGTTGGTTTAGGAAATTAATATATTATTGTAAGAGCACCATTAACGGCATATTCTTAAGAATTTCTTACAATTAAATACAATTAAAAAAAAATAAAAATATCTAAGAAATTAAGGGGGTTGATTTCTTAATTAAGAAATCGTTTCTCACTTAAGAAATGAAGAAAAAAAAAAAAAAGACGGAAGGCTTCTTCAAGCCGAAAAGGCGATCTTCGGTAAAGGAGAGGGGCGACTCCAGGCGACATCAAAGGCGTTTCCCGGCGACGATCCTGCCTACCTCAACAGAAAGAGATTTGCAATGCCGGTGGGCGAAAAGAGATTCACGCGGAGGAGAAGGAGATCTCCGGAGTTTCATCTCTGA
>OVAX01004168.1:0-14741 GCA_900406405.1 Lepidium africanum | reverse complement strand
TAATAATAATAATAATAATAATAATAATAATAATAATATAATAATAATAATAATAATAATAATAATAATAATAAGAAAAGGGTGTAATTCATTCTATATGTATAAAGTATTTGTGAAATTCATTCTATATAACCAGTCCAAATTATATGGGTGGCGAGTTTCAAAAGCACAATTTGGGTTATTTAAAGTTTACTCGATCTAAGAGTTTCAGAGGTGAAAGTAAGGGTTGAATGTAAAGGCATTTATGATGCTTTACAAAACCCGAAATCATGGCCGAAGTATAGAACATATGTGGAAAAGATTCAATGACTTTAAGACAGATTCACCAAGTACAAAGTACGAGTTTCATCATACTACGCCAATAAACTGGCTTGGAAAATTGCGAGCAGTGTGATTAAAGAAGGAATATATACTTGACTCACCTTGTTGGGTAGAGCATATCCTAGAGGTGGAAATAAGACGAACAAGCACCTTATAGGGATAACTCTGATCCATAGTTCTTTTATTCGTTCTATTTATTATACACATTCTTTTAAGAGGATTTAAACTCCTCTTGCTCTTTTCATAACGAGCTCCTCTGTTTTTGTAACAGTTTCTGATTTTTCTAATAGAGCTAAAGGCAAAAAAAAGAAGATATATTCAAATAATTGAATAAGATTTATGTAACTAAAGCTTAATAGAATAGGGAGTTAGTATAATCTATAAATCAAGATCTATGGAGAGTCTTTCTGTTACAACTTTGAGATTAAGGTTTAGTTTTGAGTTAGTTTTTAAATCAAAAAAGAAGTGCAGTTCNAGTTAGTTTTTAAATAAAAAAAGAAGTGCAGTTCTTTGAATCTTTCAAAGATTTTTTGCATAATCGATTTAAATTGGTATCAGAGTTTAAGTCGAAGATCCGATCAAGAAAAAAAAGCCTCACATAGCCAAGAATGGGAGACGTGAATCAACCACCACAGTGAACCAAGGACCATGGAGTGTCATCAATCCATTGGNGGACCATGGAATGTCATCAATCCATTGGCCTATGTTGACATCCACAAACTACACAATTTGGGTGATAAGAATGAAAATAACACTTCGAGTTAGTGAAATGTGGGAAACGATTGATCTAATATTTACTAATCAAAAGAAAAATGATATAGCCATGGCTCTCTAGTTTTGATCCATTCTTGCTAAATGCCTCTTGGGATGCAATATAAAACTCGATATCAAGATATTGATCGAGTGAAAGAGGCAAAACTACAAACCTTAGTGGCAGAAATAGATAGGTTAAAGATGAATGACAACAACTTAGACCTTGATAGGCAAAGTTGTTAAAAAATTGAAGCTGATACCAGTTGAAGTGGGCACTGAGAGCTGCAAGCTGAGAACTGTAAGATGAGAGCTGAGTGCAGTGAGCTGCAAGCCATTTTATATATTTTCAAAAATTATATAATAATTTATTAGAAATAGAAAATAGCTAGAACTAAAATTAAAAATAAAAANTAGAAAATAGCTAGAACTAAAATTAAAAGTAAAAACAAATTATTACTACTAAGAATCTAAAAACAAAGAGATAAAACTTAAAAAATCCATCTACGAGTTCTCAATATTTATTCTGCAATATTGCTTCAAACACCACCCATGTATACATCACGTATAGGCACATAATCTTTTCTCTCAATGTCTTTATCATCATCTAAATCTCACAATTCAAACACATCATTTTACATTTGTTTATAATCTTCAAAATTTTCATCAATAATTGCTCATTTTTGTATGTAATTATGTAACACCATAGTTGCTACGACACTCTTGCACTTCGTTTCTAAATCATATCATGTTGGATTTCTAATAATAAATAACAAACCTTCCTTTCCACACTCTAAAATGTTCGCTCAATCACATAACACAAAAAAGAATTACGCTTATTAAATATTTTATTCTTATATGTAGGTGGCCCTCCTCTCTATTGATGCTAATGATATTCTCATCATGAAACTTTCTGTTCACCATCTCTTGATTGTGTTGATTATGTATTGCAATTATTTGTTGAACTTCATAATGTGCAACTGTCTCAAGAAACATAAATCCACATTCTTGTGATTCTTGCAATCTATAATATCTCTTCAATCGAGTACACAAATTTCAAAAAATGGCTTGATATACTCATAGAGTTTCATAACATTCTCAATCGTGACCATTTTTTATGGTTTGGATCCAAGCATTCATTCTTAATCGGCAATACAACTACTTTCGACAAAATTTGGTTTTACCAAATAATTAACTTCTAAAAATATAGAGAATATTACAATAGATAAATCACATAATTAACATCAGTAAAGTTACTGCAAATAAAAATATAACATAACTTTGAAAAATCAAAAATTATTTATTTATTTTTTCGAAAGAATAAAATGTTTTAAAAAAAAAGAAAGAAACACCAATAAATAGGAAAGAAAATCCAACCAACTAATTTTTTTTGTTCACAACTTTTTTTTGAAAACATAATTATATTTAAATTTATTTTAAAAAATCAGTAATGTTAATAAAAACGTAAATAATTATTCTTATAGAAATAATGATAATATATTTCTTAAAAAATTTCCGCTTGGGATGATGCTATAGAATTTTCTATAGAACGTGCCATATTATCTATATAAAAAAATTTACTATAGTCATTCTTTTATTCTAATAAAATATCATTACATGGATCATGATTAAAGCTTCAATTACAAAAAGATAAAAAATGGTGGAAGAAAAAATTTATAAAAATAAAATATAAAAAAACACCTATAAATAAGAAAAAAACCGAACCAACTAATTTGTTTTTCATTCACAAATTTTTTGAAAACATAATTTAATTTTAGCAAAAATCAGTAATTATAATAAAAATGTAAATAATAAATTCTTATAAAAATAATAATAGTATATTTCTTAAAAGATTACCTCTTGCGATGGTGCTATGGAATCTTCTACAGAACTTGCCATTTTATCTATACAAAAATTTACCAGAGTCATTTTTTTTAATTCTAATAAAACATCATAACATGGATCATGAGTCGAGCCTCAACTACAAAAAGATAAAATTGGTGGAAGAAAAATTTAAGAGATAATATAGAAAATTATCCCTTCACAATCATCAATTAAACATAATGAATGCAGAGAAAATAAAAGTTGATTAAACTAATAAAATAAATTGATTATTCTAATAAAGATTTGGGGATATGTGGCTTTTAATCACGTGGCATGTGGTAAGTCTATTAAACGCATGCATATTTGCATATGTAGGAATCAGTCTCATCTTCTACATTATATAGGAACTTAGCTGATTGGCCAGTCAATTGTGGTCTAATGTTGACAAAAAAAAAAGTAAAGATTTGGGGATGGAAGATTGATATTTATCGGAAATTTGTAAATATATTTGTTTTTGATCAAAAAAAAATATAATAATAGCATATCTATAGAATATTCTGAAAACTAGGATTATCTTCTTAAAATTTTGATTTTTATCGTAGAATCAAATTCATAATTACAATTTTGGAATTTTCAATAGAACCTAATACATAAAACCAAAAAAAAATGAAACATAAAAATGAAAAAGGTCCATCATATTTGTATAAGATGGTATCAACTTCTGAAGAATAGAATGGCCAACAATTTGTTTCTTGTCGATTTTCTTACTTTCGTTACTATAGTTTCTCATAATGATTTACAATAGTAATTCTTTATTTTAGAACAATTATTATTTTATTAAAATGAAAATATCGTAAATAAAAAGTTTTCCAAAACACTATTAGAATATTATAAAAAAAACAAGATTATTAGAAAAGGGAAAATTAAATTAAAATATGATCCTAGTCAAATGAAGTTCAACCAAGAATCATGTGTAAGATATTTAATCTTCTTATTCAGTTGGTAATAACACGAAGATTTGACAACCATTTTAATTTCATTCTAGGTAGTCAATTGAAGCCCAATAAAACTCATTCCTATAATCCAAAATTGTTATCTTGAGTAGTTCTTGCGTAAACGCGGCTGAGATGAATTTAATGATTCGAATGTTGCTCTTTAATAATTGTTGTCAAACGATCTCAATTATTTTCCTTTCCACGGAATGTTATTTGTCTGTTGGATTCTACTATTTGTGGAAGTGGACTAAACATATCTCTGAGGCACTCCAGCACAAGGTTGACATCTTTCATTTACTGAAACTGTTACTTGGGCATATAGACAATCCAACAAAGGAATGTCTCATAGAGGATGCGTCTAGACAACTCAATATAATCATTAAATAATTAGTATTTATAATTTCACAATGGTTTTATTGAAAACTCTATCAATAAAATTTGAATAATAATTTAATAATTTATAAAAATGTAGTTAGAATATCAAGAACTTACCTTAATTAGTTCGTTTCACCAATCAGAAGGCATGTATAGTTCTCCAAACTCATTAAATCCTTATTCAGTAGTATTTTGGGTCACACGCTTATAAATTTAGGTCCCGATTGACAATAACTTTTGTTGTTTTGAAAAGCAAAAAATCTTTGTAAAAAATTTAAATTGAACCAATTATCAAAAACAAACTAAAATATGATTGGTTTAATTTAAATTTATTATAAAGATTTTTACTTTTCAAAACAATAAAAACAATTGCTAATCGAAGCCTTAGTTATAACTTGATCATGAACAAACCTGTGATATACAAATCCTGGTCTTAAACTTGTTAAATGATCGATTTATCTAGGACTGGTTGTATATATCGATTTATTTAGTCACTATTTTTGTTGCAAATTAATTTGATGAAAAGAAGTAGAAATGTATTGAAATCAACTTCTAAAGTCATGTTGAACGAGAATATATTTTGTGAGCAAAGCATTTAAGGTTAATTATATATATATATAATATCATTGATGGTATAATTAATGATAAATGGTCGTTAAACAATATTTGCTAATACAATGATCAAGATGATAGAAGTAAGTTTTAATGAAAATGTTTGAGATTGATGAATAGCTAATTTTTGCAAATGATTAACAAATTGCTTTGTCTAACTTAGGAATTATCTAGAAATTTCCAATATCAATAACATAAGAATTTTGACAATAACAATAAAACAAATAAGTTATTGCAGGACATGACTTGTTTAGATAAAGGACGTAATAAAAGGATGGACGTGACATCATCAGTACAAAGGTTGTCTTTTCTTTTTTCTTCCATCTAAAGATAACTTTTATTAATTTTTATTAATGAGAATCAGATATTATTAGATTATTCGTAATGAAATTACAAGTTTTGGAATTTTGTAAGATATAACAAAAAAGTTGTTATATCACATTTTTCTTTATTTTTTCTCTTTGTCAAGCTTCCTCACTTTCAATCTCACCTTTTTCCGGCGCCTGCGATGTTCGCGGAAGCCGACATCGGGAGCTGTTTCCTTTACTCTCTCTCTTTTTCGTGCTTCTTCTCTCTCTGTGGTTTTCTTTTTTTTTCTTCCCTCTACTCTAGTTGAAAGCTGGATCGGTGGTGATATGTGTCGAAAGCTCTGCTCTCCGAGGACAAGGACAACTTCGGCGCTATCACCATCCCCTCCCTCTCCCGGAGAAGATGAGTTTTGGATCTCTAAAAACCTAGATTTATCAGGCGGCTCAAAACCTCCGAGACCATCCTCTCGATCCTCCATCATCTAGCGAATCTTAACCTCTGTGCACCGGTCCATAATTTTTGTTAAATATTCTTTCAAAAAGGTTCATTGAGGACTTGGACCTTTTAGAGGATATAAGACAGATTGATATTAAGCTCCTACAGATTGTTAGATCATATTGTGGATTTCATTCTTCTCGTAAGAATATGGTCCCTTCCTCTTCTTTCATTTGGGAGAGAAGATCATCTCAACATCTTGCAGATTTGGGCATGATAGTTTCAAAGCTCAATACCTTCGGTTTAATGAGCTCATGCGTGTGTTCAACTACCTTCGCGGCGACAGAATTAGGAGTAGTCTCGATTTTTAGTGTCGTGACTGCATCTCCATCTTCTATCTAAGTTTCTCAGAATGTTAGAGGTTCCTCCACCTGGATTTTTTTCATTATTATGTTTGCTTTGATGTTAATGTATTATGCTTCTTGCAATGATGTATCACTCCACTCTAATTAATGGTAGCATTGTTAGTGACAAATAATAATAACAAAAAAGTTGTGCTCCATTTTTTTGATATTCGTTTTGTTCGTCAATCTTGGTGGTATTTTTGTTGAGAAAACATTTACATTCCGTTATGTATTCGAAAGTCAAAGGTTGCAATCTATCTGTTACATTGCGAGACATTCAAGGGAAATGATAATGGCTGAAGACATACACAAAGCAGCCATTGAGTTTAGATTGATTATTTCTTTGTGGTAATGAATAAACATACGTTCTATTTATATAATTTAGTAGTTCTGTGAGTAGATTTTTTAAGGCGGGCCACTCTATTTGGTAGTGTCATAGTGTGACATTGATTGGTTCTCTTCTAGGATTCCTTTCGTTGTGGCTCTGAATTCATTAGAGGGCACATGAGGTTGTAAGTTTATATAACAGAGAACTGAGAGAAGAATAACTTCAAAGCCATTTAATGCTTCATTCGTCGCCATGTAATCACAAAACCGTGTTATATAGGATTCACTATTAGCATAATATACACTAAAACTTTAGATAATTTTTGACTTATGTCATTATTTGATATTTTAAGAACAAATACAAAATAAATAAAATTAAAATTAAAAAAAAAATGTTAAGAAACAAGTGATCTAGTTCGTTTGTCTCTGGTTTAACTAGACACTTGGTAGTGAGATTGAATCTTATTCAGCGCCAGTTGGAAAATTTAAGCTATGAATCAAGGTGTCAATTTAATAGTCACTTGACAAAAAAAAAACAAATACAAAATATTATAATATAATCAATAATAATTAAAATTTAATTTTTATCATCATCTTAATTTTTTTCCATAAGAACTGAAATTGTATTTTTCATTCTTTGAAAATTACAACTCGAACTGTTTAGATTACGTGTATCCGTCCATATTGTTTTTATTTTTCAACACCGTCCATGTTGTATACATACAAATTGGGAAAGCATATTGGGTTCCTGTCAATGTACTATATTTTTGCTGCCGCATAAATTTATAATTAATGCACGATTCATTCTTTTTTGGGGGTGGTAAAGTCGCTTTCGATAGTAGTTTAAATGCTAATCACTAAGCATGTCTTCAAGCTAATAATAACCTTTTTATAGAAAAAAAAATGGATCAATAAAATCTAATTGTGAAGAATCGATCCATCTTCCACGTGTCTGCTGTCTTATCCGAGTTGGCTTTTGTTTTCTGGTTCAGCCCATTAAGAGCTTCTAAGCTCGTTTCAGTCTTCAAAGTATTGGGCCGGTTTCTTAGCCCATTAAACACCTGAAACATAATTAGAATTCTGTTAGACATCTGTTTGTAGAAAAACAGAGTATAAAAGATCAATCTCGGGAATACTTGTAGAGTTGATCGAATCAATTGTAAAAACCAGAAAGAATAGTGAATTCCAGGTTCATCACCTGAAGAGAGACGTACCCATGAATTTTTGGGAAACTCTATAATCGTGTCTTGTTTTCTCTTGTGTTCATCATTTTCAATATTTCAATTTGTCTTCTCCAAAATCGATTCAAATCCAAGTTCCTGCAAATCACAATCGGAATTCAAGAGCAAATCATTAATTCGCATAAGAGTCTTCAATAATTGGTATCAGAGCTTTAGGTTCGAAGATCAAGGTAAAAGACAGACTCAGATTATCATGGAGATTGCAGTAGGAAGAAGAAGATCGGAGACTGATACAATGGTAAAGGAGAATTCACCGGATTGAATCAAGATCTAATAAGAGTATCTCCTCTTGGAGAAGAAGCTCTTTGTAGCTTGAAGAGATAATATTTCTCGCAAAACAACAACAAAAGATCACAGTCAACATTCAGACTCAAAATAGACAGAATCAGATCATCAAATTGAATAAGCCATTTCAATCTATACTCTTGTTAATTCGATATTAGCGATCTAAAAGTGTTAAGGATTCATTCAAATCTAAGTTTTTTTCTCTTAAGACAAGATTTGATAATACTGCAGATTATCACATCGAAAACTTAAGAAATTCAGAATGGAGGCATGATACAAGGTTAATTGTATCGATTTAACCTCTTGTGCGTATCATATAGATGTAGTACTTAAGGATCGAATCCACGAGGACCAATTGTTACACTATCGATCTTTAGATAAAACTAGAGCTAAGATAAAACAGAGTAAAGATGGAAAGTAAAAAAAACAGAGACTAAATGATATGAAAACTAATAACTTAAAATACCAAGTTCAAGGAATTCATCAGGAAATCAGGGAATTCGAACAAAGGAAACTATTCAAGGCATTCATTCAAGCAATTCTCGACTAGAACATAAAAGTCTAACAAGCCCACTGTCATGACACCTATTACTCTATTTAGTAACCTATAAAGTATCCTAACTATCGTTGGTCGTAGAGAAGCCAATAGGCTTTACCGAACAGAATATCCACAAACAACCTTAACATCAACTTTCGTGGCTAAGGATTGATTGCTCATCTAAAGTGGGTCTCATTTTTAACAAGCTTTTGGAATGGTAAGAAATATTGGTTCATAAGCTAGCCAGCTACTTCTAACTTAAGCATTAAACACAACAGTAGATTGAGAACACACAAGAATAAGCCATATTTGTTCCTAATTCATTGAATCCCTAAATCCCTAGAAAATCCTAAACCTGATAAGAAACTACTCAGATATAAAGCAAAGAACAAGTAAAGAAGAAGAATAAATAAACATAAATAAACTAAATTAAAAGAGAAAAAGGTTCAGAAATCTTCTCCAAAGAGTTGTGGAGGATGAAATCTTCTCCCCAAGGTTACAAAATAAAAGCGGCTATTGAAAAGTAATGATCGATAACCTAAAAGTTCTCAGAAACCTATTTAAATAGGCTAAAAACGCGTTTGGTACAAAATAAGGAAAATTTGGTATTTTTCGTGAAACTTCAATGATAGGTCGATCAAAGGGTTGATTGATCGATCAAGGGGTAGTTAGGTCGATCATGATATAGCAGGTCGATCATTAGATCGAGCGCATCTTTTGGTGGTGTCTGTTCTCGGCCAGAATGACATATCTTCAGTAAAATCGTCATATCTTCCTAACCGCTTGTCTGATTGCCCTCAAACCACCTCCAAGTGAAAGCTAACTCACGTAACTATCTTGTATCCAAATTTATGCTTGCTCCAACGGTGTGAAGTCTTTCAACAAAGCCAAACTTCTGACACTTCTGCATTCCTTGTGCTCGTTTTCATTCAAAACACCTCATCTTCTCCAAATGTGTCCTATGACCTGAAAAGACTCTAAAACGGACTAAAAGACTCTAAAAAACATACGTTGACTCAAGAAAACCATGGAAAACGAGGGTTAAAAACCGATAAAAACGCATTATATCAAGGCAACACCAAGGAAGTTTGAAGTTGAAAAATCTGATGGAAAAGGGGACTTTGGTTTATGGAAGTACAGAATGCTTGGCCAGTTTGAGATTCACGGTTTATTAACAGTTTTTGAAAGAGATCATGAGCTAGAATGGATTGTTGAGGAAGTATCTGTGACAGATAAGGAAACCGGTAAAGAGATCAAGGTGGGAAGTGAAAGATAAAAGAGCTAGGCGCTTGCTCGGTCAATGTCTTTCGAATTCAATTCTCAGAAAAATTATGCATGAACCTACAGCTTTCAAGCAATGGAAAGCACTTGAAAGAGATTACCAAACTAAAACCAAAGCTAACAGAGTATAATTGAAGAGACAATTTTCACTATACATAATAGATGAGGATAAAACTATAGAGGAAAATCTAGAAGTCTTTCTTAAACTGGTGATCTAGAAAGTTTGAAAGTATCCATTCAAGATGAAGATCAAGCAATTTCTCTACTAAATAGCTTACCATCCTCGTATGATCCCCTTCTTCATACTCTACAGTTTGGAAACGCAAAAGACACATTATTGATGGATGATGTGATAACAGGAGCTTATCGAATGGAGTCTAATCGATATAATGGTTTACTGTACAAGAAAAGGAATCAGAAGGGTTAACAGCTGAAGAAAGGGGCAGATCAGAGAATAGAAATAACAGAGGGTCAGGAAGAAGTAAAGGGAGATCAAAAAGTAGAGGTCAATCTCAATCCAGGAGTAAGCAAGGAAACAATGCTAAAGCTTGTTGGATCTGTGGTGATTCAAATCACTGGAAGAAAGACTGGCCTAGAAAATCAGAACAAAGCTAAAGACTCTGCAAATCTAATAGTAATACATACAGATTCATTAGTATTTACTGTCAGTTTGGTTGCAGCTACAGATGAGTGGGTATTAGATTCTGGATGCATTTATCATATTACACCAAAGAAAGAGTTACTCACGGATTTGGTGGAGTTTAATGGAAATAAAGTGTATATGGGTAATGACACATACTGCACAGTCAAGGGAATTGGAAAGCTCAATATAAAGAACTTGGATGGTTCATCTATTACACTTGAAGAAGTTAGATATGTTCCAGAGATGAATATGAATTTAATTCCCTATGGTTAGTTAGAACTGATTGGTTGTAACTACATTGGTGAAGATTTTAAGATTCAATTCTACAAGAAAGGAAAGAAGTTTATGTCAGGAACTTACAAAAATGGACTTTACTATCTAGATGGTCAAGTTAAATCTTCAGAGATTAGTGTAGCAAAAGTTGGCCATATGGGCAAGAGATCTTTGGAAACTCTAGTTAAGAAAGGTTGCTTTAAGCATAAAGAAATTAAAGGTTTAAGCTTATGTGATGCGTGTGCTAAAACACATAGATTGAATTTTCAGAAAGCTAAGCACACTTCAAAATGTACTTTAAAGTACATTCATTCAGATTTATGGGGATCTCAAAACACTACACCAAGTATTTCAGGAGCTCAATATTTCCTCTCGTTTATAGATGACTACTCTAAGAAAGTGTGGATCAGGTTTCCTAGGAAGAAGAATGAAGCTTTTCAAGCATTTATTGACTGGAAAAATCTAGTTGCGAATCAAACTGGAAGAAAGATAAAATGTCTAAGAACAGACAACGGTTTGGAGTATTGTAATAGTCAGTTCGACAATCCATGCAAGGAGTCAGGAATTAAGAGACATAATACTTGTGCTTATACTCCACAACATAATGGAGTGTCTGAAAGAATGAATCAAAATATAATGGAGAAAGTAAGGAGTATCTTATCAGATTCAGGATTATCTAAAGAATTTTGGGCAGAAACAGCAAATACAGCATTTTATTTGATCAATAAATCTCTTTTAGCATCAATTGATCTTGAGATTCCGGATGAGCTATGGTCTAACATGAAGCTACTTACAATCATTTGAAAGTTTTTGGTTGCATAGCTTATGTTCACACAATTCAAAGCAAAATAAATCCTAGAGCAACAAGAGGATTTTTTTTTGGGTTATGGATCAGAATCAAAAGGATATTGTGTGTGGTTAATTGAAAAGAGAAAACTATCCATTAGTAGGGATGTGATTTTCAATGAAGAAAAGTTGTACAAAGACTATTGTTCAGAGACCAAAGCTATTGATCCAGCTTCCCCTCATCTCAATTTAGATCTGCGATGATTTCTCTCTCTTTTAAAGAAACGAAAGCCATTGGTACGGCCTCTTACAATACATGTGTATTACATCAAACATCTCAACATAATGATTCTCTTCTTGGGCTTATTTATTTCCTCTTGCATATGGGTTTGTATTAATTCTAGATGGACTAATTATTGTAATGGGCATTGCCCCTAACCTTTGTCTTCTTTTTACGTAATAGAAACCTTTTTCAAAAAAAAAAAAAAAAAAGCAGAACCATTACCAATCACATCCTAAATAACAGCCGGCGACGGGCTAATCGAACCGGTTAATCTTACAACTCGTTGGTACCACGCAGGTATGAGAAAATTTGGCCCAAATTAGGAGACCGTGTATAACTAAAGTAATGGGCTGAAGTTAGATAAAGCCCATTAGATAATGGTGTAATTCGATTCGATTCAGTTATAACGACGTCGTTTGATCTCGTATAAATCAAATTTGTTCGACTCAAATTTAACGGTGGATAAATGCAGCGAAGAGACGAATGACGACGATGATTCTGATAACTTCACCGACGGTGACGTGTTTCAGTCACCGCCTCTACAATTCCAAATCCAAATCGCCGCGAATTCTCCGTCATTTTCGTCGGAGTAGAGAAATCTCAACCGTCGATCAGTACTGCAAGCCATGGCAAACAACAATGGATCGCTTCAAATTACGAACACGAGACAGTTCGTTCTCGTGCTGGGCTCGCCGAAAACCGGAGACGATTACGGTTGAGGTTGAAGATGAAAATGATTCTCTGCGGAGAACTCTTCGGTATCTTCTGTGGACTGCTGAAGCTTTGTATATACTATGGCTCTTTCTTCTCCCTTATGCTCCGGTGTGTATTACCTTCACATTTTTTGAGCTCCTCATTCATATTCATAGTTTCTAAGATTTAGCCAGAGAACTTAAGTTTAGAATCAACACATTGATGAATCCTGAAAGTAATTTTGATAAAATTAGGATTGAGAACCATTTCCATTTCTTTGTTGAATTGTTTTGAGAATCGATTAAGTCTTGTTAGATATCTTAACTTTAGTATTGATATTTGCTCTTCTCTCTATGCATTCTCATGTATCTATGGTTATAGTTAGCATTATCTTGGATTCTGCATTCTGTATGGTTACTGTATGAGAGTAAATGAGTCTTTTATGATCAACAGGGAGATCCAGTTTGGGCAATTAGTTCAGAGACAGTGAATTCTCTTGTGGGACTTTCTCTGAATTTCTTCTTCATCTTGCCTCTCACTAACTCCGGTATGTCCAACTTATGATTGTGTGTTTTACTGATCATTGGATTAGATTTTGTAACCTGTTTGATCTGTGATGAACATTTTATTCTCTGGACTTATCTCGTAGAACAGCTGGTATTCAATTCTTACAAGCTCCAGTTCTTCATCCGGTAAGTACCATTTAGTAGAAACAGGTTCTTACATATTAATGATTTGGTGAATTTTCTCCTGAAATTGTTTGCATTTGCTCTGTAAACAAATGGAAAAAACCAGATGGCTGAAGGATTATTCAACTTTGTAATAGCTTGGACACTTATGTTTGCTCCGTTGCTGTACACAGACCGCAAGAGAGATCGATACAAAAGCTCTCTTGACGTCTTATGGGGTCTCATGATGTTTCTCACAAACAGTAAACACTTAAAACACTCGTGATTTATTCATCTAATAACCTCAGCTAAACTCATTCTTGTGATCTCTTGAATGCAACAGCGTTTCTAATCCCATACATGGCTTTACGACTCAATGACGCTGACCCAAATGATAAACCAAGCAAAAGGTCTCAACTTGGCGAAGCAATGACCAAAGGTGCACCAATAGTTGGTCTGACTGGAGCTACAGTGTGTCTAATATCAACATTGTGGTCTCTCTACGGTCGATCAGATGGAGATTTCGGTGGAATAATGGAAAGATGGCAGTATCTCATTGACTATTTGGGATCGGAGAGACTAGCTTATGCCTTTATTTGGGATATATGTCTGTACACAATCTTTCAGCCATGGTTGATTGGAGAAAACCTTCAAAATGTGAAGAAAAGCAAGATTGAATTGGTGAGTTATCTTAGGTTTGTTCCTGTTTTTGGTTTGCTTTCATATCTTTTGTTTCTCAATCTCGACGATGAAGCTAATAATTAGTTAATTGGTATACTCTCACATATCATATGTATTGCAAATCTAGTTCATTAAGATGGAGAAATTACAAATTTAATCATTTGGAAAGTGTGAACAGTAACTGAAGTGGAGAAGTTACAAAAGTTTTTTATGGTTTTGATATATTTACAAACATGTCAATTTGATTTAAATTTTTCGAAAAAAAAAAACAAACAAAGAAACCGTAACTTAAAATCAAAACAGCGACTTTTTCTCTTCTTTTTCATCTTCTCCCACGATTCTCTTTACTCAAAACCGTTTTTCCTCTTCTTTGTTCTTCTTCATCTTCTTCGTCATCTTCTTTGTTCTTCGTAGTCTTCATCTTCTTCGTCGTTTTTCTTCATCTCCGTCTTCATTTTCATCTTCCTCATCTCTGTCAAGGTAAGTCGTCTTCATCTTCTTCGTTTCTTCGTTCTTCTTCTTCTTCGATTTCAGTACGATTTAGTTGAAATTAGAGTTTAAATTGTTGTAATTACTGAAAGTAGTTCGATTTCGTTGGGTTTTTAACTATTTGAAGTAAGAATTTGAAATAAATTTAGGGTTTTTTCGCGAATTTGGGATTGCAAATTCTGGGTTTTCTGCAGAAATTGTCTGACAACGAATTGATTGTAGGGTTTGTTGATAGTTTGTTTGTGTTGTGTAGGTTTAAAAGACAAAGGGTAGGTTTATTAGGGTTTGGAGGGTTTCTGATGTGTAGGTTTTGACGAGGATTCGAGTCTGTTGTGTAGGTTTAAAACGAGATAAGATTCTATTTTGTAGGTTTGAAGTTCGCGCAATGTAGTTTTGAAGTTCGAGTTATGTAGGTTTGAAGTGATAGTTATGTAGGTTTCAGTTTTAGTTATGTAGGTTTGAAGTTAGAGTTATGTAGGTTTGAAGTGATAGTTATGTAGGTTTCAGTTTTAGTTATGTAGGTTTGAA
>OVAX01004167.1:0-14758 GCA_900406405.1 Lepidium africanum | reverse complement strand
GAATGAATGCAAACAAATGCAAACTATGAAGCTAAAATGGGCAAAATGCATGAATATCACATTCCAATGAAAAGGAACCAAAATCTTACTAAAACATTACTCGGAAAAGATAACCAAAGAAAAGTATAAACCAACAAGGTTCCATTTGTAATAAATAAATCGATGAGAACCCAAAAACAAACGTCAAGTTTTCTCTCTAACACTTAAATCAAAGCATCGTTAGTTTCACCTTCCTCCGACATCGGCAACGCCGGAGAAGGTGGTCTCCGCGGGCGTCGGGACACCATTTCAATGCTTTCTTGCTTTCTCTTTTCGATTTGTTCTTCCCCTTCACTCTTCTCTTTTTCATTTGAAGTTTTGGCCGGTGACGACACATTCCATAGTTCTGTCCTTCGAGGACAAGGATACCTCCGGCGTCGTCATCTCCATTATCCTCTCTCGGAGAATAAAAACCACACTTTTCCGGCGATCTGCGATCACCGAGATCTACCCCTTCATCGACCGAGATCTACTTTGGCTCCACTGAGTGTGAGTTTCTTCGATCAATCTTTTCCACCACCGTGTCAGTGGGCACGAGTTTCTCAAGGCGAGTCTCCCTCTAAAGTCCGGCGAAAGTCTGATCTCCGGCGAGACTCCGGTGCTGTTCTGCTGACTGGCGGCGCCTCCTTCTTCAATCCAACTTGGTACTTCTCAATTAGGGTTTTCCCAAGTAATGGATCTGTTAGAGGGCTTTTATGGGCCTTAACTTCATTCAGGTATATGTTTAAATTCGTTCTAAGCCCAATAAATTTGACTTATGAGAACAAACAATTTTATTTGGGCCTTGGACAGAATTCAAAAATAAATGAATGTTATTTAGTTTCTAAACTCCATTTTAGGTCAACGTGTCCTTTGCTTTTATTAGTCTCAGGATTGTCTTCCCCGTGGAATAGACTCCCTTCTCTAGTTTTATCTATTCTGGAGAAGTGTATTCAAAGCTCAAATTGATGCTTCAACGAGCTCACTTGTCTGTTCGACTGCCCATTGTGGCGACAGAACTCGGATTTGGTCCAGATCTGTTTCAGTTTCGAGACCATTTATCCAACTACTATCCAAGATCTCTGGTATGTTTGAGCCAGATCCTTTTTATGTTATGTATTGTTTTACTCTGGCTGCTGTTCGGCCTTGTTTTATGCTTTATCAAGTTTGATGTACTTGGATGCTTATGATTAGTGAAAGAAGTTTAGTGACAAGAAAAAAAAAAAAAACAAGGTTCCATTTGTACCGAAGAAACTGTAACCAGCACTGTACGGATAAACAAGAAATGTACTGATTCTTTAGAGATCCTTTATAAATTTCTATATCAAACTGAAATCAAAACTGTATCACACCAATCCGAATGGTATTCTGTTTCCACTTCCCTTATATATATTTCATAAACTGAAAAAAAAATTATCTTAAATTTGTTAATTATACTCATTGTCTCACTTTGTATAGTGAGAGCTTGCCATAAAAATCTCAAAAGGTGACTTCAAGTGAGTCATCCCATGCTTCAGCACTTCCATTAGAAGCATCTTCAACATCTTCTTCCATTGATAGCCTAATATATTCTCTATGAGCAAATCGATCCCACTCTGTCCATGTCGGATTCGCCCGCTCCTATGCATTAGGAATCAATAGTATTGGAATGTATCTCACTAAGAGTATATAGCTAACTAAGAAGGTATTTATATATTGCGTGGTACCTGACGGATGAGGAAGGGATCGCGCGTTTCAAACGCCATAAACTTGTTAAGGTTGAAGAGTATATTGAAGACATTTCCGGAAAGTTTTGAACCCTTCAAATCATTCAGACAAATGTACTCTTCGTTCTCTGGTTTGACCATGTCGAATAGTTGGCACAAAATATCCTCAAACAGCACCGCCTCTTGCGCCATGCATTCCATTCTATGCAGCTGCTCCTCGTAAAAGAATTGCAGCTCGTTCCGCGTCAAAATTCCGTTTGCATCCAGATCTACGCACTTGAACCTATATCATCAAACACTTAATTATATATCATAGCTTTCACCCAAAAAACACTTGCATAAATACTGTCAATTATTTTCACCAATATTCAAGACTAGGTGCTGACGACTTGTCTTCTTCTGCCAATATGAAGTAAACAAAATCCTCATAACCCATCTTTCCTTCGGTTTTACTAGTAAACTTCCTCGGTACCTATATACGTTGGCGTACTGACAATGACATTCCAATAGCTAGTAGATGAATTTCAAAAGAAGAAATGAAAACACGATATAGCTGACCTGAGAAAAGATTCGGTCAACAATCCTGTAGGTAAGTGCATGGTTACTATATCGGATGAGATTCTCTTTGTCAATCAAGAAATCATGGTCTGTATCCAGCTCCCAAAACTTGCAGTATATGACATAGAAATGTTCATAGGAGAAGTACCTAATATATAGAACAGAGTCAGAATTAAATAGCGTTAATTTGCACCAATTTCAATATCACTAATACATCTGCGCCACCAACCTCAACACCTTATTGATGTCCTCTTCTTCATCGGCATGTTGCATTGCGTCAATTAGATTGCCTCGCTTAAGCTCTCTCAGGGTAAGATGCCCATTCCCACCCCTATTTATGTAGTAATATATTCTGTATATTACAGTTTCAGCTGTTGCCAAAAGTTTTCAACAAACATTACAAATGGATCATATACTCAACTTTTACATTTATTATCACACCTCTATTTAGAATTGTTTCCATCTTATTTGAACATATGACATCAAACGCATCTTACCTATTCAGCGATATTATCAAATAAAACCAAACTAAAAGAAACTGCATCACTTCATTTATAGTTTTGGACTAACCATATCTATCCTGAAACTCAGGTGTGCCTTGCAAGAATTCAAGACCAGGGTGTGTTGCCAATAGTTCTTGAAGTACAGGCTTGAAATCCTCCTATCATAGATTCACCAATATCGCAAAAAGTTGTGAAATTGTGTATAATAAAAAGAATAGTTGATACAAACAAATCAAGAAGATAACTAATTCATCTAATTATGCGGCTAAATACAAAAAGTAGCTCAGAAAAAACACCTGGACAAGGTAGTTGTTATCTGGTTGCTTCAGTATTGTAAATATTTGAGTTGCTATGTCCTTTGTCAACATATTTCCTTTAACCCAGTAATCAATGAAAGCTTCTCTGCAAAGATGTTGCATAAACAGTTATATATAACAGTGACAAGCAGTCCAGAAGACAACAAAATCAAATCCATGGGCATTTTATATATTCTGATGATCTCTGTACTAATATATATATATATATTCTTATCACTTTGCTTTCAATAACCAAACTCTGGCACTAGGATTTAAAAATGTAAAGATGTTGCAAACCTTTTCACAAAACCAGTGTTTTCGGTGTCAAGTTTCTTGAAAATGGAAGTAGAAAAAAATGATGGAACCTCGCAGATCTCAGTAGTGACCAATTTAAATTCTGAGACCGAATTAAGAAAAACATGGTTAGTCACAAAATATCAGAAACAAAGAAATGTAAAAGAGTAATTAACCAACCTGGGAGTTGCAAACCGTCCTCATGGCCATAGAAAAGACTATTGATCTTAGCTATACACTGTTCTTTTAGGTCATTTGGTGGTGGGCGACCATCTTTAAAGTAAAACTATACATTACAGACATATAAGAACAACTTTAGCACCCAAAAACAAAAATACAGAGAAGAGACAATATCATAATTACAATTCGAAGGTGAAAATTGAAATGTTAGACCTGAGGAATGATTTCTTTAACATGGTCAGAAACTACTTTGAGAGGAGAACTAAGATTTGAAAGTCCAGTCCTTTGTCTAGTGATCCGAGGTGTACCAGTTGAGTTTCTTGGAGAAAGAGGAGGTCCATTACGTGCCGGAAACATTGAAGCCAAAGGACTACTGGACCCTGAATTTGAGCCTGAAGAGCCTCCACACACAACATTCAAAGCCACTCCTGCCTTTGCATCATTTAGCAAAGATGTAACCTATAAACAACAATTACCAAATATTCGTTATGATCTCAACAGAATCACAGAACCCAAAAACGAATAGTTACGAAGATGACACACTATAATCAAAGAAGAAACAATTACCAAGCGATTGGTTTCAGGAAGAGAAAGCCATTGATCGAAGAGCTTCTTAACAAAATCCTGATTGGATTTCATCGACATTGGTGATGTCTCCGGTAACTGTAACAGCTCTATATCTAACGTTATCGACTCCATGGCCTCTTTTGATTGGAATTGGATTCTTCAAAATGGTGATCAAATTCTCAAATCATAACAAATTGAAAGTTGCTTGGTGGAGAAAGTGAGATAGTAATTGGATGTGCATGTGTAGCAGAGAGTGTGTGTGTGGGTATTGTATGTAAGAAAAGGAAATAAGAATCAATTCAGGAAAAAAGCTAAAAGATAGATCCGTCCGATGCTGGAGGAGATTAGCTCTGAAAGTTGCAGAAAGTTAAGGGTTGATGGAGAGAGAAGAAAAAGGAAACACACTCATTCACATTTTCTTAGTCAAAAAAACTATAATTAGTAAAATGTTTGACAAAAATTACCAAATTTATTAATTAATAAATTTCCCTTAAATTTTAATAAAAGTCTTTAACATTAATATAAGCTTAAACAATTATGTCCATCATGGATGTTAAATGCACCGGCTAATAGTTCAGAAACTCGATTCTATCTTACTACATATGAAGATTAAAAAATAAAAATTTTAGAGATAAATTTAGATTATCTATAAAGAAAACAACAACTACTTAATTGTTTTCATTTTCATGATTTAGATAATTCACATAATAGTTCTAATATCAACAGTTCGATCTTTCTTAGAAAATCAAAAAAGAATTTTAGAAGTGAAGTTGGGATTATAAAATCGGGTTTAGTTAATCCAATGATTGAAAAAAAAAAAAATATATATATATATATATATACAAAGAGCTGCTACTTTTAAACAGGTTGGCACGTTGAACACTTTGTAGGAACCATAAGCTTTCAAGTTTTGATATCAAAATTGGAATCACTTTGACATGATTATTATATATTATTGAAATATATAGTTTGGATAGCTGAGTTTTATAAAATTTTAAATAATTGTGAGTGAATGCATGAAACCTTATATTACTAATTCTTGAATTATTAAATAGTTTGTGGCACGTAACATAATGTATAATGACATGAATATTTGATGCCGATGTAAGAAATTATGTTTTTTGTTTGTTTAAATGTAAGCAGAATCTATCTATATTTACTATTTTTAGTAACTCACCATAATATTTTGTAAAGAGAAAAAAAAACGCTAAGCATGTCCTTAATCTAATTATAATAATTAATAAGTTGTGAGATAGTAGATTCTTCCAACACCCTAAATATACAATTCACATCAAGTTGTCAAAGAGATAAGTAAAAGATCTGGTGACAAAAAAAAAAAAAGTAAAAGATCAAACGAAACTAGAGAAGCTCTCATTTAGCAAACAAATTGATAACAATGGATCAGAACTAGAACATTAGACAACAAAACAAAACAAACTAAAACTTGTCTTTCACTCTAAAACCTGTTCCTCTCCCTCACAATTGCTTCTTTTTTTTTTGTCTTTTTTCTTGTTTTCTCATTCACCAAGTTAGTCAAAACGCAAACTACAGCTACGCGTCCACAACACCAACACCATTCTCACCTGTCTCTCCCTCATGGCCACTCGGGCTATTTCCCACAAGCTTTTCATGTACTTCCTCAGACTTTGGTGTTTCCTTTGTATACTTTCTCGTACGATCTTTGCCATTGCTACTTGGTGTCTTTGGGATATTGTTTGCTTTGGGTTCTTCCTTGCAACTGGCACCTACACTGTGACGATGTCGAGCACAATGCTTCCCTTTCTCCTCCTGAAATGATGAGTTAACTGTGTCGCTGCAGCTCTTTCTGCGGTTAAGGTTTGGTGACTTGGGCCGAGTCAGTGGAAACTGTCATCAAGTGTATTCACACAATGTTAAAAGCTCTGTTTTACATTTGTCAGGATGAAGGTTATGATATCTATGTATTGCAAAGAATAACTTCTCAAGGAATTTGAAAATTTCAGAACGGTCTAATTAATCTAAAAATGGAAGGCATGACTAGGATTGATGGCAGAGAATCACCGCTTTTGTACATTCATTGAGCTTAAATAACCAATTCCAACATCTGAACATTTAAATACTGGTAACTATACTATGCATAAAGTTTATTCATGATTATGAGAGTGGCATAATGCCAAATCAAAATCAAAACAAAGCTAAAGTGACGGTTGCCCGTTGGTGAGGAGTTAAGTATCACAAGAAATGGAAACTACATATTGAATCTTAACATGGGAGTCAAAATATTATTTCAGTCTTGGAAAAGCAATAAAATTGAATTTAAGAGGGAGTTAGAAAAAATGGAAATGAAGACAGTGAGGTTTTGTTCGATACCTTTTTCAATGGTTGTTTCGGTGGAGGACCCTCTTGGTAGAAACTTGGTACTGGATTAGCTTTGTAAGCCATGTTCTTCCTTAGTTGCTTAGTGGCTGCTTCTTGCTCTTCCTAAATAAGATACAGTTTTGATAATTTGAGAACGCTTAAGAATAAAATTAAAAAAAAAAAAAAACATTATATGGTATATACCATGTAGGATTGTAATTTCAAGAATTGTAAATGACATTCTTAATCTGCATCATGTTGACCTATGATGCAAATGCAGGACTTTTATATTGTCACAACTAAACATGGAAGCTACATAAAAAAAGATTCATTCATTATATACTGACCAACGCACATCATGAGGATAACTATTACCTTCAGTCTTTTCTCGTTTTCTCTTTTCTCTGCCTCAAGTGCTTTCTGTTTCTCCTCTAATTTCTGGTAAAACTGTAACCCGAATTTGTTGATAATTAGCAGAGTGACAAAAATACGAAAAAAGGAACAAAAAGTGTGAAATCTCTAAGGAGAAAAACAGTGTAATGCCATGCTTCCTTAAATTTAATTATTTCTTTATGGTTACCAAAACAGTTACCTCTCTCCTTCTCTCCAGACGAGATGTGCTACTAAATGTTGGTGCAACTCCAACCGTTATCTTGGGTTTAAAGCTTCTTATGGATGTAGCTGATCTACTTATGGCTAAGGATAAAAAAATTGTTGTGATGATTAAATATCATAAACAAATGTTTCCTTATTCGTTTAACTTCACATAAAGGATACGAGGAAGCAACGGAATAGGTATCTTCTTCATCATGGTGCTTCTTAGCATATGCTGTCTTCCTAGCTGGAGGAGTAGAATTAGGCTGAACACAACAAAGGAAATCACTCAAAAATCCAATAACAACATTATGTTAACCATTAGAGAAGCTATCCAACATTTTTAACTTCGTTTTACCTGTGAAACTCTTGATGCAGAAGAAGAATTGTGGCTAGCAGCATTTTCAAATGAATTGTTATCAACTCTTGCTCTTCTGGGCCTTTCAGCCGACAGAGAAAATGGCTTTGGAACAGTGAGTTTCGCAGTAGCACGAGTTTTAAGTGAAGATGAGCTTAGTGTCTTCTTATGGTCAGAAGATTTATGAGATCCAGGTGAATCATTTATCCCTTGTTGAGTCATATGAGCATCATTAGCAACCAAATTCTGCTCAGTACATTCTTTCACCTCTGCAGCTTCGATAGTCGAAGGAGTCTGGACTTTATTATCATCCGAAGATCCGGTCGAGCTTTCTGTCAAACTACTTGGTTTCTTATCCATGTGTTTATCAACAAGTTCTCTCCCCATAACCACTACAACAACAAAATGTATGCATACATTATTGCTTGGCCTTCAAAGCCTCAAAATTCTGTTCTTCAATTGCAGAAATTGGCAAAAAGACCAACATAGACATTGATAAACATCAAATCAGCTAGAAGAATCTATTCGTCTTTCAAAAGAGAATCTTCCGAATCGTTGATAAAAATTGCATTTAAGACAACAACAAAGGAATATATAAACAAAGCAGATGTATTGAATTATCAGAATCAACAAAACAAAACACAAACAATCAAAGACAAACATATATGTCCGAAAGAGAAACAGGGAAACCTAATCTTCATCAAAAATAGAGAAACAGAGCGAGATCGAAAAATCGGACAACGTTGTACAGATCGAACCACATTTCTCGAGCTTATGCCAAAAATTGAAAATTCAGATAACAAATTTCAAACAATGTAAACGAATTTCTTACAATATCTAGCTCCGATTTGCCGTGAAAGTCGTCAAATGCATTCTCTTTCTCCGGTAAGGGCAAATGCAAAAAAGAAAACTCCCCTTTCACTCCTATCGCTCGAGAGATTTAATTTATTTATTTTTTTTTCTGAATACAAATTGAATTACTTGTTCCGTCAATATCGATTTTACTTTTCTTTTGTGAAGAAATATATATTTTGGTCGACGAATAGAATGTCAAATATATTCGCCTTTTTATTGGCGTGACACTTTATTTGGCTCTTTTTTGACTTTTTCATTTGTAAGAAAGAAAACTAAACATCGTGAAAATGATATGAATGCACTAATAGTTATCCATAACTCTTTACTTAATTGTTCGACCAAAAAAGCTCTTTTTACTTAATTGTTTACTGGGAGGATCAATTCGAGGAAGGACGTATTTCCGATTATTCGATTTTAAATGATTATGATATGCTATCTAATTATTGATTTAAAGGTCTTTGAAATTTCTATATTATTGAGCTAACCATTAAAAAAAAAATGTATATATATATATACTATTATATCTACTACGATTTAAGTATTTTTGGTATCAAAGATAAAAAGATCATTGAACAAAAAGATTGAGAGAAGAAAAAAAAACTTTAATTGAACCTTCATTATTGAATACAATCGTTTTCTTTGATCTTATATGCAGAGTTAGTTAAATGTTTTAATTAACTGAAACAAAACTAAACCAATAATTGGTTAGACATTTGAATACTCTAAGAGCATTTCCATCTGTTGGAAAAATAGAGTTTCTTAACATTAAAAAATTTAAAAAAATTAGAAAAGTAAGAAAGGGAGGGTGATGGGCTTACCAAAAAAAAACCCACTAGAAACTATATACACGTGTTCTTATATAATTGAGCAATTTTTTAAATAAAATTTTAAATAAAAACTAAATTCTAGTAAAAATAATAATATTTTATTACTTTAGAACTTCAAATAAAGATTCCACCATGAAGGTACTCTAACCATCCATAACAGGAAATCAATAGTAAGTATATTGGAGAGAGACCCATCTTACCAATAAGATTGTGGAAAAGGTCCCAAGAGATAGAGCCTTGGTGAAAACATAGTTGAATATCACTTTGTGACCAAAAAACAAAAAAAGTTAGGTATTACTCCTTACATGAAGAGATTTGATTAGACCATTCCAAATCTGGTTTTTTTATCTTGTGACAATCAAACGTCTAGATGTTTTGTTCTCTCGTGAAACACTATATAATTGGCAATGTGGATAGTTGCCACTGAATCCCTTTAGAAAGTTACAAGTCTTGTTTGTGGGACTTGCAATTCTTAAAAGAGTTGACTAACCATTGCACTTCACGGACTGTAAAAGTTGTTTGTTGCTTCTTTGTTTTGCAAAACTTGATCCCTAAGAAACATGCAATATCCAGAGGTCAACCACTTATATCTTGACTAGAGGCCCAATATGTGATGTGGTATTCATCCCAATAATACAAGACGATTCATGACACAAGCTTAGAGAACATCTTGAAAGAGATATGTCGAACACTTTGAGCTTTGGAGAAGAAGAACATCAAGTTCAACACTCTCCACCAAGCCGCACCAAGCTCGATGGAAGCCACATTGAGATTCAGAGTGGACCAGATGAAGAGCACATGAGCATGGATCATGCTGTACTTCAAGGATACGAGTTGGAGGCTCAAGAAAAAATCAAAGACCTCCAAGAAGGACTGTGGCTTGAGCTGAATTCGTCCAAAAAGGTACGGCCTTTTCAGCAGTTTGATAAAGTATGTTTTATTTTGATTATTGATTTCTTTGCAAGTCCATCAAACCCAAATGATCTAGCTTCTTAGAATAGATTGTCTAAGGGGGTGTTATTTAAATCTAACATTTTAAAAGAATCTAACAGATTTGAAAGTATTGGTTTTTAATGATCTTGATAAATTAAGTAGGGTTTTAAAATCATAACGTGGATTTAGATGTGGATTTCATTGTATTTAACATCATCAAAAATAACTATCAAGAAATAAATGTAAAAGGATTCATAGTGAAATAATTTATCAAAAGAAGATTCAATGTTGTGATCATTTTGTTCCAATCTACATGTATGAATAAACTCAATTGTGGTGGAAAAAGGGAAAGAGTCGTAGACAAACTAGATTTTGAAGGAGATTGAGAGTGATAGAGATGAGATATCTAGACATAGAGGAGAAATGAAGTGAAGAAGAAATTACATATTTTGAAAGGAAGAGAAGAAGAAAAAACCAGCATCATTGAAGCAGTTGTGCAAGGATCTCTGAGTGAGAAGACAAAAGAGTTGATAAATTTGTTTTATTTTGTTATTAGGAATTTTGTTTCAATTAGATTGATAAATAAAATTGTATATCAAAATACTTATCAAATAAGTATTTTTTTTTTTACTTTGAAAATTTGTAGAATCCCTTAAAATCCATTGTGATTGAAATATAAAAGA
Source organism: Lepidium africanum (assembly GCA_900406405.1). Taxonomy (NCBI): domain Eukaryota; kingdom Viridiplantae; phylum Streptophyta; class Magnoliopsida; order Brassicales; family Brassicaceae; genus Lepidium; species Lepidium africanum. Next base: position 4,049 of record OVAX01004167.1, on the reverse strand, counting down.
TTGTTAATTTTTATTTAATAACATGTGAGTTTATTGTATTTTAAAGTATATCAATTAAGTACACAATCCAATAACACTAAATTATAATATTTGATCAAACACACAATTGAATATTAATAAAATTTACTTTGAATTTGAAATCCATCAAATTGCGTTAAAAATCAATAATAAATAACTATCTCTTAGAGTATAATAGGGCCTAATTAGAATAATAAGTCAGGCCAAGACTTCAACTTCTGGAGCAAGGCCCACTTGTATCACTAGATGCAAATCTTCTATTTGTTTTCTTTATTTTTGGTTTGGCCCGAACCCTATATATATAAAGTCAATAAGCTTTAGGGCTAGCTGATAGGACCTTTTATAAGGTCATTTTACAGTGCTGTAAACATTATTCACCTTTATTTAATAAAATTTGAATTTTCTTACGAAGTTTCTTATAATTGTAAGAAACATTGTTGACCACTTCGTCGTGTCTTGTGAGGATTCTCCATAACCAAAACGAGTCTTGCATTATCAAGGAACTCACCATACTCCTTCTGCATTCACCTCCATTTGTGCCCCTGTGATACCGACTTTACAAAGGAAGAACACCAACTTACTCTTCTTTAAAGTCTCCACCAACCAGCCGAGTAGCACCTAGGATTTTATATCAATATGTGTTTGTAGAGTTTTTCAAAATTAAGTCACAATCTGCTAAGTAGAATAATCCCAAACCAATAGTTCCTTTTAAGTAATGTAACACCAACATGTAGTCAATGTGGCTCGATACTTGATGTTTCAAAATAATGTGTCTTTGGACTAGAGTACTTAATTAACATTGATTTCGGGTTATGTTTGGTTAGTTTAGTTAAATGTCTCAACCAATTCTTGATTTAGTTCTTCTCATTTCAGTTAGTTAAAATGTTTAACTAGTTAACCATGCAGTTACACAACTCAATTTAGAAAATATACCACTCAATGAATCAAACATAATTATTAAATTAAACAAATCAGCATAACTTATCCGAGTCAAAAAAACAAGTCTACCACCAATTTCACAACTCCATAACAAACTCTATCACTTCTTAAAATGAAATGAAACAATCTCTTTCAAAAGTCTAAATACCACAAGAATCAAACAACCCCTAAATAAAGAAACCTAAAAGCTTTTAAAAGTTCAAAATCAATGAAAAAATCTTCAACAAAATAATTATTTACACAAATCTGTTATGGAATTATTGTAAATTTACTTTAACTAACTTTAAACTCACTGAAAGTGCTATTATTATTTTTTCAAAATCCTCCATTTTTCACCAAAACTCAAAACTCATAGGAAAATGAACACTTAATCTTACCGTCTATACTGAAATAAATTAACAAAGTAGAATGAAAACTAACATAAAGTAAGGTTTTCCTTCACCGAATTAGAAAACAAAATAGCTTAATTCTCTTTCACTTCACCAAATCATAAAACTAAATTTCTTTTCTCTTCCTCACGATATCAATAGGAAGATGGAGGATGATTCATTCTGAAATCGCAAGACAAATTTGCCGGAAAGTAAAAAAAGAGAGTCAAAACAAGAAGAAAGAGAGAAGACATATTTGTTTCCAATGGAAATTTTGTAATAAATAAAACAAACTTTTAATTATTTTAACGCTTAATTACCATTTAAAAATGGGTGATTTGCTAGAATAATGCTAGAAAATTGTAAAATTACTAGAATAATGCTAAAATTACTTATATAATGCTGAAAGTTTTTTTAAAAACCAGCTTGTCATTTTGACTTTGTAAAAAATAAAATATCTACGAAAATGTCATTAATGAAATCTGCAGTGACGAAAAATAAATCTGCAAGAAATAAATCTACGATACATGGTAGATTTAATATTTCTGGGCAGATATGTTTTGCTTTATGTAGAGTTATTCTGTTTTGGCAGATTCATTGTTTGCAGATTTATTTTGATAGTATAGCAGATTTAGTTTTGCAGATTAATTTTACCGTTTTGTAGATTTGTTTAATCTAGTGTAGTCGATTTTTTCTTATTAGTAGATTTAAATTTGGTCGAAGATTTAATTTCATACAACAAATTTGTTTTTGCATATTTAATGTTATATGTTGCCAATTGGTTTTTTGTTGGCAGATTTATTTTCATTTCGTAGATTTTATGTTCAATGTTGCTGATTTGTTTCGAACTGACAGAGTTGTTTTTTGCAGATTTATTTTGTAGTGTTGCAAATTTATATTTGAGGCATAGATTTATTATCAGTTAGTAAATTTGTTTCCATATGTTGAAGATTTATTTTGAAACCGGTAGATTTGTTCTCATAGATTTTATACTCAATGTAGCCGAGTTATTTTTTTAGTAGATTTATTAGTCAAGTGTCGCAGATTTTTCTATGTAAATGTGTATACGTAATGTTGTATATTTATTTTAGTTTTTGTAGATTTATTTTATATTTTTAACCTAGAAATGTAAAAGACTATTTTGCCATTGAATTAATTAGACTTGCATCTTCTCCAAATCAGCTGGAGCCAGTGGCGGATCTAGAGATTTTCTTCATTGGGGGCAAAATAATATAACACAATAATATTTTAGAAAACTTTCAAAATATTCGTAAATTAACTCAAAAATAAATTTCAGTACATTCTCACAAAAGTATCATACGTTCATTCAATATTTTAAACTTTTTGATCACTTTTTTATTTATAAAACATTCAAATAACTAATTTGCAATAAACTACAGAAAGAAATCATTTAGAAAGTGGTCTTCAATTTAATTGTGTATCTACAAAACAAATAGTAAAATTTATGTTATTAATTATGTAACTAAAATATCTCTAATAAAAAGCAAGAGTTTAGCCAAAAAACATAATGAAGTTTATTTAAAAAATTATATACTTTATGAACTTTATGTTAGCATAAAGACAATTTTGATCTTTCACAAGATACTTTAGAAGGTAAAATACAGAAAACTATTTTTTATATCGCAAGAAAGTATTACAATATAGTAATTTGGATCCTTTAAGTTTGTGTATTGTAAATTTATTTATAAAGAAGAAACATTTTATATTAAAATCGACTTTAGATTTAGAAGGTTGTGGCAATTTCTATTTTTTTTAATGACAGCATTATTTAATTCAAACAAAAATTTATTCAGTAAAATGATATTATAATTTTATTAGTGGTGGCAAGTGTCCCCACTCTCCCTCACCTAGATGCGCCCATGGCTGGAGTGTCTCTTATCTTTTTCTCCAAATTTCTTCTTTCATGTTTCATTTTTTGGTTTTTAATCATTTATCAATGAATCATATTGTTTTATTGTGTGGGAATTAGATATTTGAAAAAAATAAATGATTTTTTTACGTGGATAAGTCGAAGGGCTGTAAAAATACTTAAAGTCACTCAAGAAACACAATTTGGCGTGAGCAACTTCCTTGAAATGGTGTATTAAGATTTTGGTTTTGTCCGGGTCCATATCGAGTCTAGCCCAACAAAAATCTTACTAATCTTGTTTCACCTCTTTTATTGTCAGTTTTGTATGAATATGTTGGTTGTGGCCACATATATCTATTTATCCAATCAAATCGGTTTAGCCCAAACTAAAATATTGTATAATGTTTCCTCGCAAGCAGGCCCAAAATTGGAATATATCGCATAGAAACAATTGCTCAAAGAGAGCAAAACTATGGGGTAATTACCCAAATAGTTTTTTTTGAAAAAAAAATTGAACAAAGGGTGCAATTACAATTGAACAAAGGGTGCAATTACAATTGCACCCTTTTAATTAAAAAAAAACCAAAAACAAATCCTTTTTTTTTCTTCTTCATCATCATTTCTTCTTCTACGATGTAGTAGGGNTTTATTCTTAGTGTAGTAGAGTTACTCTACGGTTTAGTAGAGTTGATAGAGTTTATTCTTAGTGTAGTAGAGTTACTCTACGATTTAGTAGAGTTGATAGAGTTTATTCTTAGTGTAGTAGAGTTAGTCCACAGTTTAGTAGAGTTTATAGAGTTTATTCTTAGTGTAGTAGAGTTACTCTACGGTTTATTAGAGTTGATAGAGTTTAC